>CM038677.1:61738003-61993501 GCA_021605205.1 Aegilops longissima
GGAGTCATACCCAATGCTTCGGGCCGATCAAACTCTTCCGTGACAACACCGAGCTATTGCATCTTGCCAAGGAGCCAGTGTTTCACAAGAAGACCGTGCACATCAAGTTGCCGCTTCAACTCCATCCGTGAAAATGTTCAGATGGAGACATAGAAATTTAGAAGTGCATACGGATCTGAATGTCGCAGATCCGCTGACTAAACCTCTTCCGAGGGCAAAACATGATCAACACCGTAACTCTATGGGTGTTCGATTCATCACAATGTAACTAGATTATTGACTTTAGTGCAAGTGGGAGACTGTTGAAATATGCCCTAGAGGCAATAATAAAAGCATTATTATTATATTTCCTTGTTCATGATAATTGTCTTTATTCATGCTATAATTGTATTATCCGGAAATCGTAATACACGTGTGAATACATAGACTACAATACGCCCCTAGTAAGCTCTAGTTGACTAGCTCGCTGGTCAACAGATAGTCATGGTTTCTTGACTATGGACATCGATGTCATTGATAACGGATCACGCCATTAGGAGAATGACGTGATGGACAAGACCCACCCTAAGCATAGCACAAGATCGTGTAGTTCATTTTGCTAGAGCTTTTTCAATGTCAAGTATCTCTTCCTTAGACCATGAGATCGTAACCCTTGACACCGAGGGAGTGCTTTGGTGTACCAAACGCCACAACGAATCGGGTGACTATAAAGGTGCACTACTGTATCTCCGAAGTGTCTCTGGGTTGACACGGATCGAGACAGGATTTGTCACTCCGCATGACGGAGAGGTATCACTGGCCCACTGGTAGTGCATCATCATAATGAGCTCAAAGTGACCAAGTGTCCGGTCACGGATCATGCATTACGGTACGAGTAAAGTGACTTGCCGGTAACGAGACTGAACGAGGTATTGGGATACCGACGATCGAAGTCTCGCAAGTAACATACCGATTGACAAAGGGAATAGTATACGGGTTGCTTGAATCCTCGACATCGTGGTTCATCCGATGACATCATCGAGGAGCATGTGGGAGCCAACATGGGTATCCAGATCCCGCTGCTGGTTATCGACCGAGAGCCGCCTCGGTCATGTTCAGATGTCTCCCCAACCCGTAGGGTCTACACACTTAAGGTTCGGCGACGCTTAGGGTTATTAGGAAGACTTGTATGTGATTATCGAATGTTGCTTTGAGTCCTGATGAGATCCGGACACACGAGGAGTTCCGGATAGTCCGGAGGTAAAGATTTATATATGGGAAGTTGTCAAACGGACACCAAAGTTTCGGGCATATCGGTATTGTACCGGGGCCACCGAAGGGTTCCGGGTCCACTGAGGGGCCACCCTCCCGGGGCCACATGGGCTGGCATGGGGAAGGAGCCAGCCTCGTGGGCTGGGCGACTCCTTGGGCCCTCGCCTAGGGTTTGGGAACCCCAGAGGGGGCGCCTGCTTGGGGGGCAAGCCACCTCCTCAAGCCGCCCCCCAGATTCCCATCTAGAGGGGCCGCCCTTGCCCTTTCCCCCTATAAATAGAGGGGTGAGGGAGGCTGCATACAAGTCAAGGCGCAGCCCCTCCTCCCCAACACCTCTCCTCCTCCAGACGTGCTTGGCGGCCCTCAGGAGATCGCTGCACCAACTTCACCACGCTGCCGTGGCTGCCGCTGAGCTATCTTCTTCAACCTCTCCTTCCTCCTTGCCGGATCAAGACGAGGAGACGCCGTCCGCATCGCACGGTGTTGAACGCGGAGGTGCTGTCCGCTCAGCACTTGGTCATCGGTGATCCGAATCACGGCGAGTACGACTTTCATCACCATCCCCTTGAACGCTCCGCACTCGATCCACAAGTGGTATGTAGATGCAAACTCACCCTTGACTCGCTTGTTTAGATGAACTCATAGATGGATCTTGGTGAAACCGTAGGAAAATTTTAATTTTCGCAACGCTCCCCAACACTATCAGCGTCTGCCTTCCTCTTTGAAGATCCATTTATTCTCAATGGCTTGCCGATCAACCACTAAAAAAAAGACACATCCGTGACATTTTGGGTCGAACGAAATTTTTTTCCTGTCATACATATGACACTTCTATGACGATAATTGTGACAAAACCCGATCATCATAGATGTGGTGGGCTCCAACTTCTATGAAAAAAATCATGACAGAAAATGGGCTTTTCGCTCGGAGGGCCGGAGACGCAGCTGCAAGACATTCTTTGGGCCGCCCATGATGGAAAAACCGTGTTAGAAGCGAGGGGAGGAAAATTTCGGGAGTTCCCTGTTACGGTGGAGGTCGGGGCCGAGCGATGCATCGCTTTCTCGTACACATACGCACGCGTGTGCGAGGCGCTGGCTCTAATCAACCCGAAGCGAGGCGTTGGGCTCTAATCAACCCGAAAGGACAGACCGCAGTTACGCTACATCGAACCCGAGCGATCGATCGATGGCTGTTAATCGAACCCGATCAAGCGATTCTTCGCTATTGCGCTAATCAAGCCGATCGATTGATGAACAAAGGAGCGCTATGGGGGTTGATGAATAAAGGAGCGGTGGCGCTTGCTCTCGGATGAACAGACCCGTGGTGTGGTGGAGGGCTGGATGAATAGTAGACGGTGGAGGGGTGCCCATGGAGGGGTGGTTGAACAAGACCCCATGGTGTGGAGGGCTGGATGAACAGTAGACGGTGGAGGGGTGCCCGTGGAGGGGTGGTTGAACAGTAGCCGGCGGAGTAGCGTGCGGTGGAGGCTGGATGAACAGGAGCCCGTGGAGGCCGGAGGAGGTCGACGGTGGAGATGAACAAGATCCCGTGGAGTCCTGCTTATGCACGCCACACCTCCCGGCGAACAGGACATCCGCTTCGATCGTAGGGAGGTCCGTTTCATCCGCTTTTCAAGACGCCACACCCTCCCGATCAACAGACCCCTGCTGCCGACCGTAGGAGGTCCGCTTCTCCGCTTTTGCGGTACGCCACACCCTCCCGATCAACAGACCCCTGCTTCGACCGTAGGGAGGTCCGCTTCTCCGCTTTTGCGGTACGCCGCACCCTTCTCCCGGCGAACAGGATCCTGCTTCAACATGGCCGGTCAAACACAAGGCCGCTTTCTCCGCTTCGCGGTATGCCAGCCTTGTTTCCATCGCCTGCTCCGGCCCAAGCCTCCCAATGAACACGACCAAGCATTCCGCTCCGACCCAGCCGGTTTGGCTCGCATGCGCTCCATTGCCTCTCGGCGAACACGACGATTCCGCTGCTCCCCATGAACACGACGCATTCCGCTGCTCCCATGAACACGACGACGACGCTGTTTCTCCGCTCCGACCCAGCCATGCCAACGAGCCCTCGCCAGACGATGCACGAGTAGGCGCCGAGACCCCGCCCAGATGTACACATACGTGGTCAGATTATCTTTCTTGCACCTTGGCCGCTGACGCGACGCATGCTACGCGCGCGCTTCTACTACGACACGCGCGCCGCTTCTACATCCACCAAGATATATGTACGCATATCGCTTCGTGACCGTAATGACAATGCCACGACGCTTCACCAGGTGGGTCCCGACCGTTAGGCACTTCCTTGCGCATAAGATGTAGCTGGTGGGTCCCAGCAGTTAGGGGGGAAACGTTTTTTCATGAAATACGGTGGCTCGTCCGGTGGGTCCCCGCTGTCAGGTGGAGGAATGATTATTTTGCACGTAATAAGAAGGCACTTCCTTGCTGCGGCCGTGGACCCAGCTGTCAGCCTCTCCACATACAGTCCACATCCGATGGAAGCCATTCCTTAACCACGTTGAACACACCGCGCCGAGAGCACCAGGGCGGTGGACGACGGCGAGGCCTAGGAAGGGGACGACACGGAGCCGGGGAAGACGTGGCATGTGGATTCCCACGCGTAGAGGAGTACGAGGGTTCACTGGTTCGCTGCGGTGTGAGGCTGTCGTTGCCATAGAATAACAGGGGGTGTGGGTGAGTAAAGGGATGGCCTCGCCAGTGATGGGAGTAGTAGGGGGAGGTGAGGCCTCCGTCGCATCGCAACCGGCCACGAGAGGCAGGAGCACGAGGCACGACCGGCGCTGGTTTGGGCGGCTGGAGCAAGAAGACCAGAGTTGAAGAAGCACTACGGCCGTTGGATGGACATCGTACGGTCACATGAGCTAGAATCGTGCAAATTGACTAAGTTGACAAAGCCCTCTGTCCCCGTCAACTTAGTAGGCCCACAAGTCAGCCTGCCACTATACTGGGTCCCAGCTAACAGGGGGAGTATTCATTTTTTGTGCGTAAAAGGAGGCACTTCCTAACGCGCGAAGATATAGCTGGTGGGTCCGAGCCGTCAACCGGGCGGTAACGCTTTTTCGCGAAATACGGAGGCCCTTTCGTGGGTCTCTCATGTCGTGGAGGAATCATTATGTTGTGCGAATAAGGAGGCATTTCTTGCGCGCCGGGACCCAGCTGTCGACCTCTCCACGCATACCCACTTCAGATGCATGCCGGTCGCTGACCACATTGACCAGGCCGCGCCGAGAGCACCTGTGGCGGTGGACGACAGCCAGGCCTAGGAAGGAAACGACACGGAGGCAGGAAGACTCGCAGCTTGTTTCCCACGCGAGGGGAGTACGACCGCACGAGGGTTTATCGTTCGCTTGCCGCCACCGGAGAATAACATCGTGTGGGTGAGTAGAGGGATGGCTAGGCCAGCGATGGGAGTACGGTGGGCGGTGAGGCCAGCGCAGCAGCAGAGCCGGCCATGGGAGGAGGGAGCAGCAGTCCACCGGGCGCTTGTTTGAGCGGCCGAGCAGAAGAGCAGAGATTGAAGAAGACAACGGCCGTTGGATGGCCATCCAACACCAACGCTAAAGGCCAACCTTTTTTAGGAAAGCCTCAAATCTGTGGAAAACAGATACAACCCATCTCGTCATTATTTCTAATAATTTACAGCCCATTTGCTAATTATTAAGGTTTTTTGGAGCCCATATTCTTTTGTTAGCATTACAGCCCATATTATGGCCACAAAAAAATTATCCAAATTTTGCATATTTCAAAAGGGTCCGAACTGTTTTTAATCCCAAATTTCGAATCACATTCAAACTGATTTTAAAAATAAATGTATATCAATATAAAATCCAACAAATTCTCCACGCATAAAAATTTAATGTAATTTAAAATCTCAAATGAAAAAAAAGATATTTGAAACTAATTGCCGGTTTGATGTGTTTTAAAATGTACAACCCATTTCTCATTATCGATGGGCCATTTTCTCGCCAAATTAATGAAAGCTCTCCTCGCCTTGAAAGATTTGCAGCCCAACAGCCTAACAAAGCGATTTACTTGGCAAATCACAAAAACTGGTTGTGGCTCAGGACCCACTGTCACCCTCTCCACGACAAAGATTTTCCGATGGAATGTCGTTGACCACGCTGACCACGCCACCGAGAGCACCAAGGTGGTGGACGACGGCGCAGGCCTAGGAAGGGACGACGCGGAGCCGGGAAGACGCGACAAAGGATGCCCACGCGAGAGGAGTACGAGGGTTCACCGTTCGGCATGTGTGTGAGGCTGCTGCCGCCGCAGGGCCTGGCTAGCGGTGGGAGTAGTAGGGGCGATGAGGCCTCAACGGCAAGACAGCCGCCACCGGAGGCAGGAGCAAAGCGTCTCCCCGGCGCTGGTTTGGGCGGCCGGTGCAAGAAGAGCAGCGATTGAAGAAGCAGCAGGACCGCTCGATTCAAATCCAACGGTTATCGCAGCTAGAATCGCTTGTTGACTAAGTTGACAAGCCTCAGCAGACGCCCAACTTAGTAGGCCCACAGTGTCAGCCTCCCAACCGTGCGCCCCAGATGTCGCTGGAGGAATCATTTTTTATGTAATAAGGAGGCAGTTGATTGCGTGCACCAGCCAACGGAGGGAGTAGGGTGTTCCGGGGAAGCCTACGCGGCATCACAATGGGCCACAAGAGGAGGGAGCAGGCAGTCCCGCCGACGCTAGTTTAGGCGGCTGGAGCACGAAGATCAGAGATTGAAGAAGCACGCCGCCGTTGAATGGACATCCAATAGTCATGCTGCTAGAATCGTGTTCACCGACAAAGCCTTATGTAAACAAGTCAGCCTCAAATCTGTATGCGGTACAGCCCATTTGCTATTATTTTTATAATTTTTACTCATTTTCTAATTCATATGGAATTTATTGCAGCCCGCTTTCCATTTTTAGAATTGCTGGCCATTTTCTGGTCAGTACCAGGGTCAAAAAATTAACTAAATATGTGGGAAATTTTGAAAATTCGCAAATTTTTGCTGGGGAACTAAATATTCTTAATCCAAAAATTAATAGCCATACTAAAACAAATTTAAAAATAAATTAGTACTATGTCATGTTAAATCCAATGAAATACGTATAAGATATCAGTGAAGAACAAAACAAAAAAGAAACTTATATCCCATTTGCTATAATTTTTTGGAATTTTCAACCCTTTTGATATTACTTTTAATGACATTGACCATACTTCTTAAGCCAGGCCGAATGCATCCATCCTCGCCTTGAAAGATTTGCAGCCCAAGAATTCGTGAGAAAACAAATAGGCCTAGCTTGGGTATTCTTCAAAAAGAAATACTGGGCTACCTATTTTCCCAAAGAACTGGTGCATGAGCATTTAGCTTTATTTATTTATTTATTTACTTATTTATGTTTAGGGACCATGAGCATGTACCGGGCCGGATTCATGTGAGAGCCTCCTTCCAGCTAATTATGGGCTTCTATTGGGCCTTCATCAAGGCTGCATGTTATCAACAAGTGGAAAATGTGTTCCAGATGAAAAATAGTATGCGCTACGCACGGTAGACGGGCACTAAAGGATCGAACTGCAACGACTTCCAAAACATTGTGTTTGTTGTTCTAACAACACATTTATTCAACCAATGATTTAAATATACTACTGATTGTACATTGAAAACAGCAGCAGCAAGAACCAGGGCTGGGGTGCAATGTATAAGAAGCAGGCCGTAAGAGTGAAGACACAACTCTCTTCCAAACCAAACATCAGCCATCATTACAAAAGGGCTACCAAAAAAGAACAAGTGTATGCATCAAACTAAATAAAGATCCTACTACACCAAGTGTACGATCTAACTAACTGCCCGCTTAGACGTTACTATTTATTAAGTCGTGGAGATTGGTCGACGGCTTGAATCAGATGGTGCCGACGGGGAAACTCCAGCCAGCAGGTTGAAGTCCGATACTTATGACCTCTCTCTCTACTTTGGGCTGCAGAGCATGGCGGCACATATCGTGGTATGGTGCATGCAGAGACGATGGTACATCGTGTACACACAGTTTTGCTCGATGAACGAAACCGCGCCCATCATGATCCTTGCCGCCGGTTATCTCCTCGTTAATCGGATAATTCAGTCCGACAAACAGAGAGCGGTACTAAGGTTACTTACCAGCCTCCAAAGAAAAATTCCTCAAGGCCCAGAGAAGCTGGGATCCCGCTCAAAGACCTTGCAAAGGATCGTGATTGTATTCCGCGAAACAACACGTCCGCACGCGCGAATGATCATCAATCTTTCGCCGCGTCTCGATCGAGCCAGAACCACCTGCAACTTCCATGCCGCTTTTCTTTGAAAGGTTCTGGATTAGAAGGGTAGGGACACCAAAGCGCCTACAACATCATATCAAGTTGAGTCAAATAAAAAGGGCTCTTGATTTAGTCAATCTTAAGAACAACATGTTATGAGCATGAATATTTTTCAGCAAATGTTGATGTAATATAAGCAAGCCATCATGATATCATAGGAAAGTAACATACCGCAGTAATAGCCGCTTGTAGCGATGATCGAGTAGGCCAGCAATACGCCCAGCCATAGAAGGAGTCGACAACAAAATGAAGCCCTTGTGTTCAATGGCATCGAGAACCATGGAGGATGTATGATCCTCGCGATGGACGGCAGATTTATCCACTTACCGCAGTGACTGTCGATAGGCGAGACCGCGGTTGAAGAACGCAATTAGCCTCAAGTCTTTATAATTCGCAGATCTTGTGGGCACTTGGCAGATTACAACCTTGAGCAAATCAAACTTGGTATCATGTTGGCTAATGTAAGATTCCGAGTATTTTGGGTCATGTGCCAAAGCAAAGGCAGTGTTAATCGAAGGAAGGGGATCAATCGCGGTGTAGACCTCCACGAGCATCCAGCTGCCGCGATCGCCGACGAGCACCATCCAAGACGTGTTCATGCCGACCTAGTACATACCGTTAATGTAGTTAAGGCTGACGGTGATCGGATCGCAGTCAAAGGGGTTGATGCTCGCCACCCTACGATCGTTATGTTGCGTGACACACCGTTTCTGAAGATCAGGCGGCATCAGAAAGCAAGGAGCTGGCTTAAAAGCTCCGCCCGAGGGCTTTGAGTAAACGGTACAACCCCGACGAGCACGCCAAGCGAGCGGCATGGTATCGAGATTGTCCACACGCTAAACAATGAGCTTGATTACCTCTGGGGGAGCGAATTCCAGCCACTCTTTTGGCGGACGCTGCTCGGTTCTCGCCATTGTTAGTGCTTGGTTTTGACGAGGGGAGGCACTTTAGCGGGATGGAAGATTGACGAGATTATGTGCGGACAAAGATGGAGAAGCTTAATATGTGCTGTGGGAAGTGGACAGTGATGATGACTAGAACACGCCGCTTGACTTACGAGACACATACCAGCAGCGAGGGTCATGTCGATGCTGCATAACTTGCTTGAGTGATCACAAGATCGGTACTCCCTACAGTGCTATGCCCTAACTTGCTTGAGTAGAGTAGTAGAGTAGGACTCTCTCACCGGAGGAGTAGTATATTCTAATCTAAAATAGTTACAAACTTCAATGCCCGAGCATGGAACGACTACGAACCATGCTCAAAGACCGTGGTCACGTGGTGTTTGGACTTATATGTAAAAAATAGCAAGATGCCCGCAGATTGCACGGCACACCATCATCACCAACTCGATTTTTTCTCTACTCCTACTCCTATAAAAGACTTAGTTGGTGATGATGGAGGCGAGGAAGCGAAGTTCAGCCAAGTGACGGGACAGCACTATTCGATTTGTTATAAAAACAAAGATGAGTAGTAGAGATAGAGACATAGGAGGAGCACGAGGCTGTTGAAATTTGGGAGCGACTCGCGATCGCTGGCAGCCACGACTTCACCGACGATTTACTTCTTCCCCGACCTCGCAACCTCTTCCTCAACGACATGGGCGATAACTCAACGCCAACGGTGCTGCTCCCATTGCACGGTATGTGTTTCGTTCAAATCGTGGTAGAATTCATGTTTCTACTTTGTATCCTACTACTATGCTAGTCCACATGATTAGTTTCATCTCTCGTTATAGCCGCCATGATTTATTTTGTGCTTATTCAGATTAAATCTCGTAGTAACTTGCTCATATTTCAATCGGGCGCAACATCCCCTACAGCCACTCCCGCTTCATGGACGGCCTGGTCGATGCCTCCAAGGAGCCCTTCGCCCACCGCTATGAGTGCCCGATGCCGCTTTTGTGGCTTGCCGCGGACATGGTGCATCACCACGGATGCGCAGCCGCGCTCACCGCTGGCCCTTGGTGGAGAACATCAAGTACGAGACGGCTACCCGCTCACCATGCCGGAGTCGCCGGAGGATCACCGCCACCGCTTAGTCTCGGAGGAGGACGGCAGCGCCTTTCCTCTTGATCGTGGGCACCGGCGAGGCCCACGCAGGCCGCCGCCTGCCTTCGTAATGTGCGCTGTGGGCGACGCCCGACGACCGACATCGACACGAGGCCGATGTACGGTGCGTGGTCACAGTTACTACCCTCCGCCACGCGGGGGCAGCGACACCGCCTCATCGAACGGACTTGGACTCGGGAGCTGGGACTATCCCACCAATGTGGACTTGAAAACCCATGGCATCCTTTACCCACCGACGCGTGCACGGGACTCCAAGGAGGTTCACCGACATACGCATTATCAAGTTAAATGTTGATCATTAGTCTTCGCCAATGTAATCCGCTGTCTAAGCATGTGGAGACTTCCATGAAGGATCTTGCTCTATTGGAGTATCGCGATGAATAAAAGTGTATCCGCTTATGGTTTAGTCTAGAATCTTCCATGTATGAATTTTTACTACAATATCGGTGAAAGACTTACGATGAACCATTTCTTACATCTCCTCTCGCCCGCTTGCAAGTCATCCTAATTTAATCCTCCGCTAGGTGTATAAGGGCATGGTTAATATTACTTAATAGTATAGCCAACTGTTCACTATAAGAAAGTGCCATGTCATCTATAGCCAACATGTATAACAATTGATACTCAAAAACTAACTCTTAAAGATCATTTCTTGCAAAGGACAATAAGTGTTATTTCTTCACAAGTTTTGGATGGAGGTTGAACAGTTGAACGCTTTTGTTTGCAAAAGATACCTTTTTATCTATTTCAGCCGGATGTTTGTGAGCTCTAGAGATGAAATAATATCCAAGAAACCTATCGATACCAAGCACACATGAGATGACCCCACATCCTTTGTCAAAATAAACAACTCCCGATCAATGCATTTCACTCTTCGTGCAACGACGGGCACCTTACTACTATAGATTAGTACGACCAAAAATTGAACTAACATTATATATAGTATGATAAATGCTGATGCATGTCACCTAAAATTATATCATTCAAAACTATGTTCAAATACTAATCCAACGATATAGTTTTTGTTGACATGCACTAACATTTTGTCGCTAAATCTTCACCAAATTCAATGGGGACTAATAAACCACGACCGATGTAGTACAAGTGTAGAGGGCGGCGCTGCACGGAGTCTCACCTCTCACCCCGCTGTGGCGCGGCAAGAAGCCATTATATCACAAAACCCAACCACTCCCAGAATAAGTGGCCTAGTAAAATAAACGGACAAGCAACCATCACATCCTCCATCTTTTTTGCATTTCATCTCTCTCAGATTTACTTTCTCCTGTTCATCTCGCACACTCGATCCCTAGCTACTACTCCTAGGGCCAGTTCTTTGGCGGCTTCCCAGCTTTTCCCACAAGACTAGTCACAGTGGAGAGTAACAATAAGGCGCCTCACTCATTTATTTGGGCTTCTAAACTACTACTCCGGCCCTGGTTTATTCCTCACCATTGTAATTTGTGCTAAATTTTGACCAAAGATTTAACTGGTTTATTCCTCACCATTGTAATCCCTCCGCCTAGGTGTGTAAGTCATCTTACTTAAAACCAAATAATCCCAAAACACTTAGGCGCGGTGCATTAACTTCTACCTCGTTTCTTGACATATCAACCAATAAGAGATAAAGAGTGTGCATGCTTTTAATGACTTGATATATCAAACACGACATGGAGTGGTTAGTTCATTGCATGCAATACTATTAATTAGAAAATAAACATTAATGTTTCTCGCTTTCTCCTCCTCCTTGGTCACGGCACAGCCTAAGATGACTTACTCACCTAGACGGATGGAGTAGTGCATGTGACATGCACTAACATTTCATTAGTTAAATTTATGATCAAAATTTGACACAGATTACAATGGGGACCAATAAACCAGGACGGAGGTAGTAGTTATGGGATTACTAATCTAGAAGCCTAAAAGAACTGGCCCCTGGTACTCCTACTAGTAGTAGTACTCAAGTTGGAATTCCAATTGCACGGCACAACTTGTTAGGCAAAAATTCGATACAGGTGTAGGAAGCGGTTTGGGAATTTGCATGCCTTTCCAACCAAGGAGATACTCCGCATAAAGTACGACAGAGAAATAACCACAGAGAAGGAAGCTAAAAGTAAACAATCAAATGAGCATTTTTGCATTTGTTTTGCATTGAATCGCTTCACAAGCTTGACTAGTGTTGTTTTTCTACTTTTACAAAACCGATCGTATGTTAAAACGCATTTGCACGCATATAAGTAATAGTAGTACTCCTCCGCCTAGGTGTATAAGTCTTCCTCCTTCTTGGTCACGGTGCACAACCAAAGATGACTTATTGACCTGGACGGAGGGAGTAGCACACCGCAAGCATATATCGAGAGAGACGTAGTGCGATAGTATATAGTAAAGTTTGTGCTATATGCACGCATTTGCAAAATGCGCATTTAATACACAAGGTTTCCAAACTTTCCTTTACATACTTAATTAAGGACGCTAAAAATTCCTGAACGCTCGATTTATCATTTGCGCCCCAAAACTAATGAGATCGCTTTATGAAACAAAAATTATACTCCTCCTAAAGCCACGACGCCGCAGAGCGCTTTGCGCGCGCCACGAGTGCCCTGCGCGCGGCCGCTTCCCAAGCCGCCGACACAACGCTTCTTCCTCAGCCTCACAACTCGCGAGGTGCTGATTGGCGGCTTGGCGGCGGGCGAGCGCGATCTCACCGGTGTGGTGATCCAGCGCCAACAGTACTCCTCCTCGCTGAAGCGCACCGGTCCACGCACCGCCAAGCGAGATGAGGCGCTTGGGCCCGACCGCACTCGTATGCCGGCACGGCGCCCTCCGCCACCCTCACGGCCCCGACGAGCCTTCCGCCAAAGAGCCAATTGCTCGACTCTCTCGGACGCGACATAGGCCTCCTGTGCAGCTTGTTCCACGGTGCGCTTTCTTCCTCGCCTTCTTCTCCTCTATTTTGGTGCGCTCGCCGAGGCAAAGCCTCCCACAAGGCGACATCCATTTCTTTCCAAAGCTCCTCAAGGCTGGGGGTTCATGGGCGGCACGGCGTTTCTCTCAGAAGGGGAGCCGACGCTGCCTCCGGGCGCCGCATGCCGGGCGAGATTGGGAACACCGACGCTGCACCTCGGTGAGGAGCGGAACACCGACACGCCCTCCTCGACTAGTGGCGCCGAGGAACGGAACGCGACGCTGCCACGCCACGGCGAGGAGCGAACGCTAACGCGCCCTCCTCGACTAGTGGCGGCGAGGAACGGAATGGCGACGCTGTCGCAGAGCGGCGAGGAGCGAACACCGACGCCCTCTCCTCGACTAGTGGCGGCGAGGAACGGAACGGCAACGCGTGACCGCCCGCAAGCAGTGCAGCGAGGGGCCTAGGGCTTGGGAGGCGGCGCCATGGTGGTCGACGGAGAGGGAGGGGAGGAGATAGCGATGAACATGAACGTGAGGGGAGGAGATAGCGATGTCGTGGGAGGCGCAGATTTATAGCGAGCAATGGCACACCTACGTAAGATATGGATCGAAGTTGATCGACTTAATCGCAGGTCAGCTTGCATCACCGACATGTGGGCTGCACTGCTGGGCCCATATGTCAGTGACCCAATGCACCTGCAGTTAAGTAACAGCTACGTGGGCATATTTGTTGGAGTAAATTACGGGGGAGCGAAGGGGTGGAAATATTGCTGGTCACAACGGATTGGACGAGCGTGGGGGGAGGAGAGTCATGCATGCAGATTTTTTCACACGGGTGGAGTGGTGGGACCACCGGAGGGAGAAGGAGAGTTTGGCAGGCATATTGTTTCCACACATGGAGAGGAAAAGATTTGGAGACGAACGGGCTTCCTGCAGGTATGGGGAACGGTGCATAATAAGTCATCTTGCATGCCGGGCTAGGTATAGTCTCAAGTCATTAAAAACATACACGCCCCACACATGTTCATATTTCAAGGTGCACTAAATTATTGCATGCGATGATTAAGGCTGGCCATAATGGTGGTATCTTAGCTGGTATCATGCACATAGGAATAGCAAACATGCTGATGTGGCAAAGAATTAAAGAAGAGAGGGGGGTTAGAGTAACTAGTGTTCATGCATGCATTGGTAAACACATTTTTTTGTGAAGAACGACAGCACTAGTTGAGTACTTTTGCAGACTTCAAAACTATTCCACCGCCTACTATCTTGCTAAGAGTAGGTGAAATTTTGAATCGAGCCCTTTAAACTAGAAGGGAGGTAGTGGTACTCTAATAGCTAACCTTGTTGTGATGACAAGATAGGACATGG
The DNA here is from genome assembly GCA_021605205.1 of Aegilops longissima. Lineage (NCBI taxonomy): Eukaryota > Viridiplantae > Streptophyta > Magnoliopsida > Poales > Poaceae > Aegilops > Aegilops longissima. The sequence goes on from CM038677.1 coordinate 61,751,962, forward strand.
CACGACCGGACGGAGGAACTAGTCTGCATTGTGCATTTAAGTTTTGTCTCAAGTCAATGTACCTCTACTTTCACCAGACTTATAGAAAATGTGTCAACATTCACAATGTCAAATCAATATTTTTACACTCATTATAAAACGTAGTTCTTATACTCATTATAATCAGTATTGTAGATATTGATATTTTTAGTATAAATTTGGTCGGGATTTCATTGATGCATGTCAAAGCGTGGAGGAAGCGGAGCTTAGGGCTTGCATTGCGGTCTCTACATAGGTATTTCTCTTCATAATCCTGTAATTTTAGAGACTGATTGCGCTTTTGTGGTAGCGCCTCTTGCATCGGGGACTATGACAGTCTGCTATGCGTGACTCAAGATGAAAGCGTTGAGCATCTCCAAGTTGATCAACAATCTTCAATTGTCAAAGATTAGCCGCTCGCCAATAAGGTGGCACACTTAATCGCTAAGTATAGCTTTGACAATAGATTAGATGGTATTCTTGTAAATAACGCATCACTGTGTGGTGAATATTGTATCAAATGAGTGTACCGTGTGGCTGGTTAATTAATATAAGGTGGTGTTAAAAAGTATAAATTTGGTCAAACACTTTGCAAACGGTTGACGGAGTAAAAGGACCAGAGGGAGTATCATGCATGCGGAGTAGGCAAAAAATTGCTTGTCTCAAAAAGGCAAAAAAATTGCTCATTTATAGCCGGTCAAGTCTCAAAGGGCGCGACTGCATGAGGGAGGCGAAGGTCGGGAGGCGCGACGCTTGACGGAATTAAGTGAAGTTACATCCACGCTACCGCATGGCGCATGTAACAGTGCGTAAGCTATACCGTCAGCCAACGATATGGGTCTAGTAGACATGACATCTAGTGGGTCCCGTGATAGTTCTCGAGAACTTTGGGGGCTTGCAGCCGCTTATCCACCGGCAAGCCAGCAACCCCACGCTGTTCGCAGACGCCTCTACTCGCCCCCGCTTTCTACCTTACAACAGTTCGCCCCTAGTCGTCCCCGCCCTTTCACATTAGTTCGCTTCCCAGCTTTTTTATGGGTACAACAAGACAACTTCTCCTAACCTCCTCCAAAATCCATGGCCTCCCAAATCTCCATGGTCGCCGCTGAGTACCAGTGTTAGAGCCATCACCGCTCATCATCGTCATCTACACACGTGGATCCGTGACGGTGAAAGCATGGCTTGCTCGCTTCTAGGCATGTTCAACAGTTCAACGGATGAGTGGGTCGCTGGGCTAGATGTTGAGTACACCACAGCCCCGGGACGAGAGAAGGATCTAAAGGACTAAGAGAGGAAGAAGCCCGCCGTGATCCAGGTTTATGACATAACGCTTGCTTGGTCTACCACATATGCCATGCCGACGTTGAGTGCCAGGATTTTAAGAACTTCCTCAAGGACAAAAGAGTGAAATTCACATCAGAGGCTTTAAGAACGACAGGATGTCCTCGCCGGATAGGTCTCTGCTTGTAGGCCAGCCCTTCGATCTCCGTAAGGCAAGCCCGTGTCCTCCTCTCAACCTTCAATGTTGACCTCGGCAGCAGCCATGATTGATCCTTCATACGCTAAACTCAAGAAACCTCATCACGAGTTTCATCATGCATGGGAGTCAAGACATTAGATGAAGATCACATCCTGTACGCAGCAATGGATGCCTACCTTTGCTTAAATATCTACAAGGGTTGGATGAAGAAGCAGAGCCCAAAGGTCCTGGTTCAAGCAAAGAAGGCCGCGAAGAGGAAGAGGAAGAGGGACGAGGACGAAGTCGAGGACGTGGACTCGACTCCGAGTAGGTGGCAGCCGCCGCCATGCTGGTTCTACTTCGCAGGTCAAGCGGACTAGTTGCTTAGTTTATTTTCAAGGGTGTGTTGTGCCGAGGCCCCAGCAGAACTATGTTTATGTTCTTCTCGTTATTTGAACTTTTAGTACGCATGTAGTACTAGTACTATGTCTTACTACTGTTCTTCTTGCAGTTGGTACTACAGCTCAGATCTTCGTGTTCCTACTGTACTTAATACGCTCGCATTAGTAGTATAATTTGGGTCACCGATTTGTGAAAGAAGTTCGACGGAGCGAAGGAAGAAGACGGCAGAAGAGGTGGAAGAAGCCCTTCTAGCCATCCATGTTGCATCAAACGGCTCACATGAGTCGATCGACCCAAATTGCTCCTTCAGATTGCAGGATCCACGTGGCATTCAAGGTCTCAAGGTAGATTCCGTGATCCGCACCGGGTTTGCGGGCTCGACGCTGCACGACCGCTTCCGCCGCGACAGCCACCATGCGCGCCTCCGCCGCGGGCGGAGACGATAATGACATGCTAGTTCTTCCTCGCCGGCGGTTGGAGCACGCACTGTCCTCCTCTTCATACGCTGCGCAGCATAGACGCTGCTCCACCAGCTGCTCGCGTGCTTGGCAGCGCGGGCGCATCGCGAGGAGGGACTGCAGACGACGTGAGCGGGCGAGCCTTCGCTTCATGGCACAGGGATGGCGGTGACACGGCGGTGATGGGCGAGAAATTGTTGGCTGGAGCAGCGGGCGCCGCATGCGCAACGGCAGCGGCGTATATTGATGAGTGCGCGTGTGGAGCTTACTTTAGTTTTATATATAAGGTTGGTCAAACTTAAAATAAAACCGCATTAGTACACGAAAACATTAGACTTAGGCAGCGCTTTTATTAGTTAGTACCACAGCCATGATACGGAATCTCTGTGCAGCGCTGCGGAACTGCTGCACCATGGTCGATCGAACGGTAAGGCCACCGTGTCGCTACCAAGGACATCCACCGAACCTTTTGTGTGTGTGAAAACAATCCTCTAATATCACTCAACTTTTTTTCCCGTGAAAGTTCTTGACGCTGCAATATTTCCATATATTTGAATTTAGCTCCAGTTCGTGTTTATTTGGATTTGGACGCTTTAGGTGCGCCTAGTTTTTTAATACTGATTTTGTGTGTGTGACTGAGAGAGAACGTGTGTATGTGTCCATATGTGTGTTGTATGAAGGGCAATGTGGAGACGGTGTGTGTGATACGTATATAGAGAGGTGTGAATGTGCAAATGATCATGCATGAGTGAGACATAGATGATGCCGATACATTGTGTATACATGAGAGAACGGTCTTCTAGTTTACTTGTGTGTGTGTGTGTGTGTGAGAGAGAGAGAGAGAGAGAGAGAGAGAGAGAGAGAGGAGCATCCGTAACACAACAACCATCTCTCTCGATTCGTCTGTCCCTCGTGACGGTCGCAGATGCAACACATGCATCAACGCGCACATTTTGACACCCTCACCCGCCCCCGCCCACCTCAAGGCCCGCATAATCTCTTCGTGAATACCCATTTCTCTCCTTAGGTTTGTTTTCTCTCAATATCCACACACACACACACACACACACACACACACACACACACACAGAGACACACACACACACACACACACACACTCCCCCGAGCACACAATTCATCCCCATCCAAGGTTATACGGCGACCACTCTCGCTTGTGCTTCTTTGCACCCCAACATGCACAACACCTCAATCTTCAAAGAGGGCATCGAGCAGATCAAGACGGCGACACACACCGCTAGAGAATGCGGGTCATTTGGAAGCAGGTGATGTGACGACGGCCGACCGACTCCTCCCCACCCTCTCTCTCTCTGCACAAAATTACCAATCCTCTCTCCCCGCACAAAATTGTCAATCCTCAACCCACTAGATCCTTCCCTCTCGCCCATGTTTTTCCAGCTCTCTCATCAAACATGTTGTCTCTTCTCCTTCCACATATATGTAATCCAGATGCACACGCATCTCATGTATATTACATGTATCCATCTTTCTCACTGCACTCTAACTTCTTCCTCTCTCTCTCTCTCTCTCTCTCTCTCTCTCTCTCTCTCTCTCTGTCTCGTTAGGTTTGTCTCCTACTCTCTCGCCCACATACATACAATCTTTCCCGCCCTATCTGCTCCATCTTCAAAAGCTCTCTCTACTTTTCATTCACACATTGGGATATGTCAAAATGTTGCTTCTATAATGGCTGATGTAGAGTTATGGTTGTTTTTGTTGCATCCTACAAAGTAATAACTATGAAATGCATTTAGATTCTCATTTGACTGGGATTATGTGAGTTTGAGCATGTTGTGAAGTACTATAGACCTTGTATACATCTTGGGATTCACAATGATTGTAACTATTGAATTGTATAGACCATTACATTCAAGTCAATAGCCTAATATATTTATTTCACAATTTCAACAAATGATTAGTTCACTACAAACTAAGAAAACAAATGTGTACTCCTCCGCTTTTATTTAAGTCCGTATTAGCATTGGTCAAAGTCAAGTTTTGTAAACTCTCGAAAGTTTATAACAAAAAATATTAACATATACAATAACAAATAAATACCATTAGATTCATTATTGAATGTACTTTCACATCATACATATTTGTTATGGTAAATGTTTATATTTTTCTATAAACTTGGTCAACTTTAGGAAGTTTGACTTCGTCAAACCTAATATGCAGAGTTTACTACTACTACTCGCTAGTTGCTTAGCCGAATCACTCAACACGCCACACGGGAGTCCAAAGGTCACAAAATTTTGAGGTCGGCGGAAAATCTCCCACGACCCTGATTCGAGCAAAGGAAGTTACCATCATAGCCTTCGAACAGGCCTACGGATGACGCTTGGTAGGGGCTGTTTTCAGAACTTCAGTTTCACCCTACCCAGCCAACCCCACCCCGCACCCAGAGTAGTACACCTGAATACTCCCCATTTTCTATCCCCACCGCAAAATAGACTTCTCCACGGCACCGCAGCCTTCGTGCTCCTCCCTTTACATCGGCGCACTCGCCCACCGCAGCGCATCTGCCTCATCGACGACCTCAGACGCCAGACCGAGCCGGTCCACCGTCGTCAGTAGACACGGAGCCTCTTCCCGATCGCCTTCCACGGTCTCGGATCTGCTTCCTAAGCCGACGCTAAGCGCAGAAGTACCACCGTCGTGGACAATGAACTGACTCCGCTGTCGACCATGACTCACCGAGGCCGCAGCGACCATCGCTTCTCCTCCTCGATTGGTAATGTGTATTGAATCACTTAGCAAGACATGTGCAGTTCCAATTTTGTTCATACCTACCCTTCAAATTTCCTCGGTGCTATTGTTCCCGTAAAAGTAATTGGTTATAGCCCATTGTCCATTGTCCAGCTTGTAATATCAGCGCTTGCTTGGTAGGTTTTTCAAACCAGAGTGTGGCAAATGAGGAAATGGAACTAGCAAGATATGGGTATCAAGATTTTGCAAAATTCGAGGGAAGGCCTTATTTGTTTCCTTCCTATTTGTTTCCTTCCTATCTGCCGATATAAATCGGACGGCCTATATTGCAAGAAAAAAGTATAGAGAAAAAAGTAGACAGTAAAGGAAGTAGAGATAAATATTAAATATTAAATATAAAATAAATATAACAGAGAGAAGAGAGTAGAGATAGCAGAGACGCTGGAAAGGATCGCGCAGATGCGGAAAAAGCAACCGGCGGCGCTTAGTTTTGTGTGCGCGCGTCCGGCGCGCTTTATAAAATCCAACGCCTCCCACCGCTCTGGCCTTGCCACCGCTTCTCCCCCTCTCGTGCCTCGCCACCGCCTCTCCCCGCTTTTTTCGCCGCCGCCCACCATGCCGCCGCATCGCTGGAAACTTGGGGATACCGGTGGCGTCCGCTTCTCCCGCGGCTTCTCCGCCGAGATCCGGTTCGCTGGATGCGCCGCCTCGGCAATTTCGACACCGCTAACGAGGCCGCCACGCAGACGACGCGGTAGTGTGGCGCCCGTGGCCTCATAGAACATTGAACTTCCCCAACGTGCCGACGCGGGAGCGGGCGCAGAGTCGCGCCCGCTGCGGCTTAGCACCGACGAGGATCGCCGCGACAACCGGAGGCGGAGCACCATCTCGCATCGCCGAGATGGACGAGAAGCCATGGCGCTGTGGCGCCAACACTTCCCATAGGACATCATCAACGAGCGCAAGTTCTACGCGCAAAGGAGGGCGGAGAGGATAAGAGGAGGGCGGAGCGAGCCGCCTATCGCGAGGACAAGCGAGGCGAAAAGCGGACGCTCAATTCAACATGAGGCTAGGAGCAGCGCCGCCTCGAACTGGACGACGATCGGTATCTTCACGCCTACAATGACGCCGGAGGAGGACATCACCGAGGAGGAGTCGGACGACGAGGAGTAGTTGAATTATCTTTTTTATCTATCTATGCTGAGAACTATCCTCTACTCTCTAGTATCTACTTCTCGATCTCAAGACAGTAAACGCTTTTTAAAGCTCGCGCATTGTGATTCTGTTGGAGATGCTCTAACATGGCGATTTAGTGCTTTAATGTTGCCCACAAGATGCGCGAGTATTACTAGTAGTATATTTTTTTGCCATGTTGAGATTTTAAAACCACGAAAAGTAATATGCAGAGGAGCAATGAAGACCAAACACGGATATTCGGGACATCTTCAAGGAGCGTGGCAAGTTAAAGAGGAGCTGCACCAACCTGTAAAACGAGCTTTGGTAAGTAACACCCTTTCAATTACTTTCGTAGCCTCGTGTTCTTCGATGTGTATATGTTGTAGTTTCGCTTTCTTAAGCGTGGTGTTCTTCGATGTGTAATAAGAAGAGTCTTAATCGCCCTAATGCTTTCGCTTTTAGCTTGATGTAGGAAGTGGGTGTTCTCACCTTGTAGTCTGTTTTTTTTTTTTTCCTTTGAATTCACTTCTTCGAGTTCTGCTTATCCGCTTCTACTAAATGGATCTAGGTTTCTCGAGTATTGATCTAAAAAGAAGTAACTTCATGTCGATGCAGTTCCTCGCGAGGAGGGAAGTATGGTCAACCTCGAGATCATGTTTCCAAAATGAGGCTGGATTACACACAAGGTGCCGCTTCCTAATGATGTTGGATTAGACACAAGGTGCAAATTCTCTGATGATGCTGGATTACACACAAGCCGTGGAGTCGCCACTGTTCGTGTCCTCGTGGCATTAGTAAAGGCTGAAAGAAAGCGTGCAGCAGCCCTTGAGAATGTAGCTGAGTTCTCAAGAAGCTTAAAAGAGCAATCAGATGCTCTTCACCCAAGCCAAAGAAGAGATGGAAGAAGCCGTAAATAAGCTAGCAGAGGCAGAGCAGGCTAGGCGCCTCCTGCTATCTAAAACTGTTGTCAATACAAAATTTCCTTCATAATAGCTAGGTTCAAATGTTTATCCAACAAGATGCCTGTTAGATGTCCGTGCATCTACCGATGTGGCACAAAATGTTTTTTTGGGTCATGTAATAACAACAATTACTTTCCAAACAATAATGTATTTAAGCATTGACATGGTATAGTTCACGCCAAGCCCGACATTCCAAGTTCAACTTCCACATCAAACTCATGTTCACAGATATCCGCACATTCATACATAATGTCCACAACCATGATTCACTTCAAAGCCAAAAAATGTGAGGAGAGTTATAAATAAAGAAAATCCTCTACTAGTTCCTGCTACCAAAGGCGAGCACAACAAGTCAAGACCATGCGAAATTAATTATATTTTAGTCATTTTTGTGTTCTAAAATGCCTGCCTGCTCATGGAAGGACGTGTTGCCGCACACGCGGATTCAATGAAGGCGGCGGGCAGTCTTAAGCTGGTTGCACGCGGCGAGGAGGCGTGGCTCACCGGCCTCGCAGCCGAAAAGTGCCCCTCTTGGCCGGCCACCGGTTCAATGCCTCGCGCTATGAGAGGTCGCGTCTGTCACAGAGCAATCACTCCCTCCAAATTCTTTTTTGTTTGGGTATAACAAAATCTCATTTTCCATTCACATTTTACAAGTAAAATTCATGGACAAACTTTGACCCAAAGTACGATGGGGACTAGTAAACCGTAATGGAGGTAGTAGTTTTTTAATCAAAGAAGGGTTTCTTCCGATTTTCATTATCGAAAACCAGCATCTAAATCTAAACCATAGTATTTGCCCTAGAACTACCAGGTTCAACATCTCGCAACATAAACCCATACAACCTCCATCGCAAAAAAAACCATACAACCATACGCCAAGGAGGTACGTAGTACTATGAATTCCATTTTCGCTCCATACTAGTCGTTCTAAAAACTACTTACTACTTATAACGCACCATTGAAAATCGGAACTCTTAACCCCGCTAAAAAACGATATTTTAAACGTGGCTACTCGATCTGTGGCAACCGGCGAGCCACCGCGCTCCAAGTCGTTCACCTGTGGTCCCGACCATCAACTCCTACGGATCAAATTATCACGCGAGCTGACTATTCCTACAAAGGTGCTCCACCACGCACTGCACCGCGAATGCAGCAATCGTGCACCTAGGGTTTTAGGGTTTATTTGTTAACGCCGCTTTACGTAACACTCATGTGTGCGAGACAACGAGAGGTCGATCGTGGCGCGGCGCCTCTTCTCTTCAGATATGTACTCCACCGCTTGTCCGTGTCCAAAAATTATAATAACTACTAGCAATGTGCCAATGCGCTGCCACACGATCAAAGTAGATTAATACATATTCACCGATTTGATAGAAAAAAGTCTAGTTTTGAAATACGATATCACTAAAAATATGTTATGTTTCACTCAAAATATATTCCTTTGGCGGTTTTGATGAGATAAGGAGGAATGTTGTTGGTTTCAAGATTCGAGAAGTGGTATATGTCTAATTTCTACTTTACTAGCAAGATGCCCGTGCATTGCACGGAACATCAAGATCTTGTGGGAGAAAAGGATGAACGAGGAAGGCCTTATCTGCAAATGTGGTGAAGAGTGTGGTAAATTGTTATATTTTCCTTCCTATCCGTCGATATAAATCGGACGATTTACATTGCAGATGGCAGGCCCACCATCATCACCAACTCTATTTTTATCCCTACTCTTATAAAAAGCATTGTCGGTGATGATCGTGTGCCTGCCATCCTGCAATATAGGCCGTCCGATCTATATCTGATGGATAGGAAGGAAACTATGGCAATTTTGCAAAAGATACCCACACCCTCTCCACATTTGCAAATAAGGCCTTCCTCGCTCATCCTTTTCCCCACAAGATAAACTACTCATACAAATGCATCTTGATGTTCATATAACGCATGGGCATCTTGCTAGTTGTTGCAAAAAGCCCATGTGTGTGTGAGAGAGAGGAGAGTGGAGGAGGACGGAGTGCATGTGTGACAAAGACACAAGGAGTGTAAAAGTGATAGGTATCACTTAAAATGAGGCGATAGTGTGTGTGCACGATCGAGAGGGCGGTCTCAAGAAGGGAAGAAAATCTACATAGATACAAGGAGCGGAGAGAGACATGTATGCGATGGTGGAAGCACGAAAAGGGGTGTATAAACCTATCTAGAGGCTAGCTAGTCGATAAATGTTTGTGAGAGAAATACGAGTCGGGGTGCGAAAGCGAGAGTTTTGTGTGTGTGAGAGAGAGACGGTAGTCGGGAAGGGGAGTGGAAGCAGGAGTTGTGTGTGTGTGTGTCTGAGAGAGAGAGAGAGAGAGAGAGAGAGAGGAGACGCTAGTCGGGGTTGTCTGATCGGTAAACAAATGAATAATGTCACCGGATGGAGATTTAAAAGGAGACCGCAACAAATGTTGTGTCTACAGAGAGAGAGAGAGAGAGAGAGAGAGAGTAATTTTAGTGGTATGAGTCATATGTAGAGACATATAGGGTGTGTGAGAGAATCCCATAGAGAGAAAGACAAAGTGAAAGACGAGTGGAGACTGTGTGTGTGGCGGTGAAAAAGAAAGCTTAGGTACCGAGTGATACCAGAGAACAGAGAGACGTGAGAGATAATGAAAACCGTAATGTATAATGATAGGGAGAGTGTGACACTTCTCAAGGGAGACGCCGAGAGACCATGTTTGCAGGATAGGAGAAACATGAAGTGAGCGTATGGGTGAGCTGGAGAAAAGAGAGTGATAGCTACCAAGGAGCATGCATGCGAGAGAGATGGGCGGAAAGGAGTGAACAAAAAGGGATTCAAATATTTGAATTGAGATGATGATACATGTAATCCATACTCGAACCAAAATTGATCTATCAAACATGCATACTCATATGAATTCACGCACATCTATGTTATTTAATATGTAGATATTATGATCCATACATTTTAGTAGAACATAATTTGTTAAATTTTTTCAATTCAACCTTAAGATTTCGAGATCGTTGTATTTGTAAATCATATTATACATATAAAGGAGCAGAATTCTTTGTTGTGCTTTTGAAAGTATATATAAAAAATGATGTATATAGAATGTAATTCCAATTGAAAATGGATCCTTGAAAAAAATAGAATACAAACGGGATTCGAATTGAGTTGGCACGGTAAACGCAGCACTCGCAAAATTTGAACGAAGCGGGAAAGTCGCAGAATCACCAAACCAAAATCTGCGAGATGGAAATCACTACCGCCTATCCCTCGCCACGCAAAGCCTATCTGCTGGATTTCTATAGGTTTCGATAGGGTAGGTTTGTAATTTCACCCAAACGTGACGTAACCGCCTCACCCGGATTCATACACGGTGGGCGCCAAAACACAAGGTGTCCTCGGCCAAATCGACTCCTCCCGATTCATATTCATACACGGTGGGCGCCAAAACAAACTCGCCGGCAAATATTCGTGTATGCGAGATTACCGTCCTATCCCCAACCGACTAATGTTGTTGTGATGTAGTAGAAATTTGAAACGGGGCTAAGTTTGTAAATTTCTCGCATTTGAGACAAGCGCCCTCAATACATGGTTCCCCTTCCTCTCTACCTCCTTTTTCCCCATTCGCATCGTGGGCGCCAAAACACCCTCTCCACCCCACCCTCCTCCATCCGCCGTCCGCCACCCCATCCACCGCCGCCCTCCTCCACCATGCCGGAGCTGATACCCCGACGCCGCCGCCCATTACAAGAGATCGACCTCTCTCATCCACGCCTTCGGACCGGGATCCTTGCATCCCATCCTCTCGCTTCATCCCCGCCGCCGTCCACCTTGCCGGCGCCGCCCTACGACCGTCTCGCCCACCGCGCCGCCGCCACCGCTCTACCCTCCTAGATCTGCTTCCACGCCGCCGACAGCCATCGCTACCACATCACCGCCAAATTCTCAGCAGATGAGTACACGGCGCCGCACTGAGGCGGTACTTTTTCAGATTCGCTCAACTTATTTATCGCAGCAAGAAAATAGATCGCCACCGCTTACTCGATTTCTTGTCTTGGTTGTGAAGTTGCCTTTGTCCGGTTTGCACCTTCAGATCCGCCATGGCACGCCAACACTATACTCCCAATGCTTATGGTTTTCCCTTTATATTCCACACTAGTTAAATCACAGAGACTAAATTTCAAAATTGGGTCACGATTTTTCAGAGCTCACCGAGTTCGCGGCAATCAAGGGGCTCGGGTGGTTGGGGCCTCACGAACGAAGAAAACTCGACGCGGGTGGGGGTTGGGGGGGTGGGGTGGCGGAGGAACACATGCGGTGGGGGCGTGGTCCGCCCATGCCCGCAAGGGTGTTCTCAGATGGGAAGAATCGAGACGAGGAAGAAGAAGGGTTAGAGACGAGGATCTTCATCCAACCGCCTGAAATGGTCGAGAGACAATGGGAGTTGCATTCTTAATGCGCCTGGTTCATCATGTGTGGGCACTGCGAACCAACATTTTATTATCCAAAATCTGCTTGCTCTTCTTTACCATGTTCCTCTTCCGTTCTTCTTTAATATGTACTTCTCCATTCCTAAATACAAGTCTTTGTATAGATTCCACCATGGACTACATATGGAGCAAAATGAGTGAATCTACACTCTAAAATGTATCCGGATACATCTATATGTGATCCATAGTGGAAATCTCTACCAAGACTTATATTTTGGAACGGAGGGAGTATGATAGTAGTACAAGATGTTCCTTGTAATCAAGATGAGCGGGGACATTTGCAAAGGTAGAGGTCTATACGGTCGGTTGTGATGGACACTTTGAGCCTCTTTGATTCAGAGGATCTTGTAAACATAGGAATAGGATTTGTAGTGGCCTGCCCACTTGAATCCTATAAGAATAGCAAGGAAATGCGGGAGCTGTGTCGCTTTGAGAGTTACATCGATATTAATAAGACCGCACCTTCACTTGAAGAGAGCTGGTATCCGAAGCCTTTCTAGCCGCATCGCAATACTAGCACATATATTCCAGCAAGTTCCACTTTGCTGATTTTACTCGATGCTTAAGGTTTTCCGTTATATCTACACTATGATCTGTGTAGCTGCTTTGTGTCGCACTAGCAGCAGTCCACTCTTGAAGCTAAACACTGCAATGACTTACAAAATTGGCACCAAGGCATTGAGTGCCATTCTCGATGCAATGAAACTCATACGCCCCCACTTGTTGATTCTTGTTCGTAATATGATCCTAATGACTATTCTAACCTCGAGGAGTCAAAGGCGATGGCCTGTCCTGTTCACCCATCAAGGTGCATGTTCTAATTTGGCAATGTTTTATTGATTGCGGTATCTTGCATATGTTGTCTTGCATTTCTTCTACTTTGTTGCACCGCCATCTACTTAGTTTACTCATCATATATGTCGAGATGCCATGCCCATCCATTATCAATACATATTCCATCCGTCATCATACCATGTTTTTTCACTCAAATGTTGTTCTTGTGCATCGACATCAAAAGGAAGAGGGTGATTGCCGAACCTCAAGGAGCACCAAAGAAAGTCCTTGAAAACGTGGTGGTGCCGAGAAATCAGACAAGACCCCACTTATATTGGCTATACAACCAAGGACACAAAACGTAGGACCGACTCCAGCAGACTGCACTCCATACTTCACGGCCACACCACTAGCCCCACCACACAGGACATGCACTCCAAAGAAAAGGTATACCGATTTCATTTGCCATAGCACCAGCTGTACCACGTAAAAATCCCACTCCAAAGAAAAAAGTACAGCAAGTCCACCGCCAAGACCTATCCCAACCTGAGAGACGGCCAATTCCTGCAGATTGGAACCCCATTCCATTTATTCCCAGTTTAAAAGACAATGCTTTCAATGTTGTTAGGGACTACGTGCATATATTCCCATCATGGGAAGATTATTGTGAAGACAAACACCATTTTCACATCTTCCCGTCCAACTTACGGTAAGTGCTATTATTCATGGTTATTATTTTCCTGTTTTCTCGCTGATTGAACACATCAATGATTTACATTACATTGTTGTAACTAGGCGAGGGTCAATCTGATAGTCATGACGAGCAAAGCTTGCTTGTGCTTTTCAAGGAAGCATTGCAGCAAGATCGGTGTTACCCGAGGAAATCACACTTTGATGGCAAGTCTATAAACGAATTTCCGTGAAGTCTCCTGTGCTAAATTTAGAAGACATTGAATGGAAAACCTTGTTATGCAATCGTCTCGCTCCTGTGATGAGGTACCGCCTATGAAATCACATGACAATTTGAACTTCTACTTTTCCGCATGTGCCTTACGGATCTTTTTTGCAGAAATCTGCTCAAGAAGAATTTCGGTTTGACAAGAACGACAGGATATCGCAAATATGCTGCCCGCTGCTTTGCTCTTGTTAGTACCGTTGTCCTCAGATCACAAAGATTTGCATACATACCGGTTCATTATGTGACAGCAGATGCATGATAGCTTGCTTATCAATTGTTCGCCCAAATTATCTGATCGTATGAATGGTTACATTAGTGTAGAATATATCCAATGCCAATGTTTTTTAGCTCGCATTGTTCTTGTAAGTACATGTTGTCCTTTATCGCTGTACTTATAATGATAGGTAGTTGTTCATGTACCATCACTCGCAGCTTATTTTCCTTTGCCTCCATTTTCTACACATCGATCTATATTTACTCTTACCATAAGGTTGGTATCAAGAAGTTTAGCTGTGCATTGCTCTTGGTTGTACCTTTTGCCTCAGATCGCTGCACTTACATTTATAGCTACTTGGTTATGTAGCGTCACTCTTCATCTTATCTTAAATATTCTCCATTTTTTCGTATATTATCACATCTATATTTACTCTTAACAAAATGTAGAATAAAGGCAATGCTTTTGAAGATGATTCTGTGGTAAACTTCTTGAATTGCCCACCATCAGCATGGACAAGGCCTTTATAGAGCCTGTCTTCACCAATAATGTAAGTTTTTCCATCTCAAGCCTTCAAACTTTGTTGTATATATTTGGTTAGGCATGACTGCAATAGCTGTTTATTTTTGGTGTTTGCATCAAATTGCTTGTTTAAAGTTTATTATGTAGTTCATAAACAAAAGTTTGTCCTTTCTCAATTTAAGTTTTCAGTTGTACAACCAAGTTCCTTCTTCATACCATGTAAATTAAACTATACAGAGCAAGTGATCTTCTTTTGCACTGCATGTATGATTCTGTTCTTCATCCATAATCCAAAGGGTGTGGTGAACCTATTCCACTACAAAGACAATGTCATATTCTGCAATGTCTTAACTATGAACAATGTCATATCATTCTACTATTATTTAAACCGCCTCTTTATTTGCCAATCTGAAATGGTATAAATTGACAGACACTAACCATTGATACTTATGAGTTCTTGATCTGTAATCCAAAGTGTCGTGAAGCTGCCAACTCGCTCACAATGTCATTTCCTGCCATGTCTTGACCTGAACAATACCATATTGTGTTAATGCAATTTTAAACTGTGTCACTTTATTCACAAGAAGAAATGTGATGAATTTTCAGCATCGATACTTTTATGTGCAAAACCTGTCATTTGTCTCGCTTGTTTATCTTTCGTAGTAAGGAAGATATAAGTGTTGAACAAGCGCAGTCCCATCATCTTGCTCAGCTTGCTTGCACTGCAGCTCCACAGAGGCTAACCTTTCTTGAACTCTATTGAAGTGTTGTCGGTTTTGTATATTATTTTGTCGGCGTGTTTATTTGCACTGGTGGCGATCTTTGATGCCTAGTGTATCTAATCCACTGTCTGCTTGTGCTTTATTATCATAGTGGCGAACTTTGATGCCCAGTGGATGTAATATGCCGTAATTTCTTTATTATATAGTCTAGGTTTTTTCTTATTTACGATGCTGCAGTTATTTTACTTTATATATATATATATATATATATATATATATATATTTTCTTCGCAGTAAACCGGCCAAATCATAAAATTACGGTACATAATCGGGCCGTCATGCAATCAAGATGTAGGTTGGGCCTGAAACGTGCCGAACAGCTCACAGGCCGGTAGCAGCCCGAAATGAACCCCGACCCATGATTGTGCGAATCAAATCACGGGCTTTTAACAGGCCAAAATTGTCTCGGTCCTTGTTTGGCCCAATCAGATATCGGTTGCGAGCAGGCCGGATGCAAACCGGGCCGTAGTTAGGCCCAACTATATGACGGGCTTTTAACAGGCCGAAATTAATATAGGGCCAAAATGTTAAACGGGCCCTTAACAGGCCAAAACTAATATCAGGCCGAATTAGTAATTGGGCCTTTAGCAAGTGGGCCCAAAAGCATAGTGTCCAGTTGACGGGCCGAATCTGATATGGGTCATAATTGAGCCCAAAGCCTCTTAAAGGGCCGGACCTAATCTGGGCCGTAATTTGGCCCAGAACATGGTAGGCTTTTAACGGGCCGGATCTCATATGGGCCACTATTAGGCCCGGAGCGTGGCAGGCTGCTACCTCTTGAGCACTGCGTTGGATTTCCTTGAAGAGGAAAGGGTGATGCAGCAGAGTAGAGTAAGTATTTCCCTCAATTTTTGAGAACCAAGGTATCAATCCAGTAGGAGGCTACGTGCGAGTCCCTCGTACCTACACAAAACAAATAGCTCAACGCAACCAACACGATTAGGGGTTGTCAATCCCTTCAGGGTCACTTACGAGAGTGAGATCTTGATAGAGATAATAGATAATATTTTTGGTATAAAGATGCAAAGTAAAATAAAAGGCAAAGTAAAAAGCAAAGCAATAATAAAGTGATGGAAGATTGATATGATGAGAATAGACCCAAATATAGATTTCACTAGTGGCTTCTCTCAAGAGCATAAGTATTCTACGGTGGGTGAACAAATTACTGTTGAGCAATTGATGAATTGAGCATAGTTATGAGAATATCTAGGTATGATCATGTATATAGGCATCACGTCCGAGACAAGTAGACCGACTCTCCTCGCATCTACTACTATTACTCCACTCATCGACCGCTATCCAAAGATGCATCTAGAGTATTAAGTTCAAGAAAACAGTAGTAACGCCTTAAGCAAGATGACATGATGTAGAGGATAATTTCATGCAATATGATAAAACCCCATCTTGTTATCCTCGATGGCAACAATACAATCGTGCCTTGCTGCCCCTCATCACACGGGAAAGGACACCGCAAGATTGAACCCAAAGCTAAGCACTTCTCCCATTGCAAGAAAAACCAATCTAGTAGGCCAAACCAAACTGATAATTCGAAGAGACTTGTAAAGATAACCAATCATACATAAAAGAATTCAGAGAAGATTCAAATATTGTTCACAGATAATCTTGATCATAAACCCACAATTCATCGGTCTCAACAAACACACCGCAAAAAGAAGATTACATTGAATAGATCTCCACGAGAGAGGGGGAGAACATTGTATTGAGATCGTAAAAGAGAGAAGAAGCCATCTAGCTACTAACTATGGACCCAAAGGTCTGAGGTAAACTACTCACACTTCATCGGAGAGGCTATGATGATGATGTAGAAGCCCTCTGTGGTGGATTCCCCTCCCATGGAGCTCTAAATAGGCCCCAAGATGGGATCTCATGGAGTGCGTAAGGTTGCGGCGGTGGAATTAGGTTTTGGCTCCTTATCCATTGTTTTGGGGGTGCGAGGTATATATAGGAGGAAGGAGTACGCTGGAGCTTCATGGGGCCCACGAGGGTGGGGGCGCTGGGGGTAGGGCGCGCCTCCTAAATGCCCACCTCGTGGCTTCCTTGACGAGGGTCCAAGTCTCCTGGATCATGTTCAGCGAGAAAATCACGTTCCCGTATGTTTCATTCCGTTTGGACTCCGTTTGATATTCCGTTTCTTCGAAACACTGAAATAGGCAAGAAACAGCAATTCTGGGCTGGTGGGCTGGGCCTCCGGTTAATAGGTTAGTCCCAAAAGTAATATAAAAGTGGAAAATAAAGCCCAATATGGTCCAAAACAGTGGATAATATAGCATGGAGCAATCAAAAATTATAGATGCATTGGAGACGTATCACAGGCCATTAATGGACCGGATCAAATATGGGTCGGCATTTGGCCCAAAACATGGCAGCCAGTTAATGGGCCGGCCTAATGGGGTCCTCAAAATCTTGTGGGCCTACAGCTGGGTCGGCCCATTAATGTCGGTGAAATCTCGTGGGAATTTAGCTGGGTCGGCCCATTATGATCTGCAAGAATCTTGTGGGCCTTTACATGGGCCGGCCCATTATGGCACACAATAATCTTATGGGCCTTTACCTGGGCCGGCCCATTATGGCCCGCAAAATCTTGTGGGCCTTTAGCTGGGCCAGCCCATTATGGTCCGCAAAATCTCGTGGGCCTTTAGCTGGGCCGGCCCATTATGGTCCGCAAAATCTTGTGGGCCTTCAGTTGGGCCGGCCCATTTAAACTTGATGGGCCGGTCCACGTGTCAACATATCATAGGCGCGTCTCGCCCATTGGATGAGTGACACTCGTGCCAACGCAGACCTGACACGTATCTCCTCCAGCCAATGATGATTTTACACGTGGAAAATCCCCATTGGTCGGGGCTGTTAATGGGTTACCGGATCCAAAACCCGATCCGATAGCTTAACGGTGTTCTGTTACGGTGGATGCCACGTGTCGGTCACCCTTGACGAAAGCACTTCTGTGACGCGTGATTTATCGTCATGGAAGTGGACACTTCCGTGATGATAATTTTGGTAATGTCATGGAACACTTCTACGACAAAGACAGTATGACTATCTTGATTACTGTCATAAATTTGTCATGGATGTACATGCATGACAAAAAATGCGACCTACTGTGACAAACACGTATCATCACGGAAGTGTATTTTTTTGTAGTGCTTGATCAGAAGTTTCATGATCATCATCATTAGCTTCCTCACTAACTGGTGTAGGAATCACTGGAACTGATTTTTGTGATGAACTACTTTCCAATAAGGGAGCAGGTACAGTTACCTAATCAAGTTCTACTTTCCTCCCACTCACTTCTTTCGAGAGAAACTCCTTCTCTAGAAAGGATCAATTCTTAGCAATGAATATCTTGCCTTCGGATCTGTGATAGAAGATGTACCCAACAGTCTCCTTTGGGTATCCTATGAAGACACATTTCTCCGATTTGGGTTCGAGCTTATCAGGTTGAAACTTTTTCATATAAGCATCACAACCCCAAATTTTAAGAAACAGCAGCTTAGGTTTCTTGCCAAACCACAATTCATATGGCGTCGTCTCAACGGATTTAGATGATGCCCTATTTAACGTGAATGCAGCTGTCTCTAATGCATAACCCAAAAAACGATAGTGGTAAATCGGTAAGAGACATCATAAATCACACCATATCTAATAAAGTACGGTTATGACGTTCGGACACACCATTACGCTGTGGTGTTCCAGGTGGCGTGAGTTGCGAAACTATTCCACATTGTTTCAAATGAAGACCAAACTCGTAACTCAAATATTCGTCCCTGCGATCAGATCATAGAAACTTTATTTTCTTGTTACGATGATTTTCCACTTCACTATGAAATTCTTTGAACTTTTTCAAATGTTTCAGATTTATGTTGCATCAGGTAGATATACCCATATCTACTCAAATCATCTATGAAGGTTAGAAAATAATGATACCCGCCGCAAGCCTCAACACTCATCGTACCGCATACATCAGTATGTATTATTTCCAACAAGTCTGTTTCTCGCTCCATTGTTCCGGAGAACGGAGTCTTAGTCATCTTGCCCATGAGGCATGGTTCACAAGCATCAAGTGATTCATAATCAAGTGATTCCAAAAGCCCATCAGCATGGAGTTTCTTCATGCGCTTTACACCAATATGACCTAAACGGCAGTGCCACAAATATGTTGCACTATCATTATCAACTTTGCATCTTTTGGCATAAATATTATGAATATGTGTATTACTATGATCGAGATTCAATAAACCATTCACCTTTGCCCACACAACATCGACGTGATGCACACTGAGAAGAATATCGCCGAAGCCATTTTTGGTACATTGTTCGGCATAGAGGGGAAATCAAAGGATAATACTAAGGCTAGAGTCGATCAAGAGGAGCTATGTGATAGACCATTACAAAACATGAAAGAACCGAAAGAAAAGGGGAATTGGACAAAGCGAAAGGCATGGTTCAATCTTGGAAGGCCAACTATGAAGGAAATTATTTTGTGGGTGAAAATGCAGTTGATGTTCCCCGGTGGGTATGCAGCAAATCTAAAGAGGGGAGCGAGTCTTCAAAAATTGAAAATAGTTGGTCTAAAAAGTCATGATTGGCACATATGGATTGAGCGGATAATGTCGGTGATATTGCGTGGCTTCATCCCTGAGGATGAATGGCTAGTACTGGCAGAGCTAAGCTATTTCTTCCGTGTTCTTTGTGCGAAAGAACTATCGCCTGGCCTCCTAGAAGAAATGGAACAGTTGGCGCCGGAGTTGATCTGCAAGTTAGAGATGATATTTCCGCCAAGCTTATTTAATCCAATGCAACACTTGATTTTGCATCTCCTGACCGAGGCACGATTGGGGGGGGGGGCGTGCAAAATCGTTGGTGCTACTCAACTGAGAGGATGCAGAAGACGCTTCGAGCAAAATGTAAAAATAAACGTAGAATAGAAGCATCGATGGCGGACGCATTCATCACTGAGGAGGTGGCAAACTTTGTGACAGCACACTATGAAGCCAAAAATCGTCATTTGCATAATCCGAAGCCTCAGTACAATGCTGCCGAACCTCAAAAGGGTCAATCCAACCTCATCCTATGCAAAGGGAATCTCGCACCAGCCAGTGGTTTGAAACCAGTAAGGTTGGATGTTGAAGAATGGCGGACCATTTCGTTGTATCTCTTCAACAACCTAACAGAAGTGCGAACATACATCGAGTAAGATCTCGGTACATTGTTGAGGGAGTCCTGGATTAGGGGGTATCCGGACAGCTGGACTATATCCTTTGGCCGGACTGTTGGACTATGAAGATACAAGATTCAAGACTTCGTCTTGTGTTCGGATGAGACTCTCCTTGGCGTGGAAGGCAAGCTTGGCGATATGGATATGTAGATCTCTTCCCATTGTAACCGACTCTGTGTAACCCTAGCCCCCTCCGATATCTATATAAACCAGAGGGTTTAGTCCGTAGGACAGCAACAATCATACCATATGCTACCTTCTAGGGTTTAGCCTCTACGATCTCGTGGTAGATCAACTCTTGTAATACTCATATCATCAAGATCAATCAAGCAGGAAGTAGGGTATTACCTCCATCGAGAGGGCCCAACCTGGTAAACATTGTGTCCCCACCTCCTGTTACCATCTGCCTTAGACGCACAGTTCGGGACCCCCTACCCGAGATCCGCCGGTTTTGACACCGACATTGGTGCTTTCATTGAGAGTTCCACTGTGCCATCGCTGTAAGGAAGGATGCCTCATCCCGTTGTCAAGGACAACGTCACTTCCAGGGGAGCCCTGGCTGTCGGCCAAACCCTCCGGCTAGGCGGCTTCGTCATGACCACCCGTTCGGCTGCTGCACTGACGATGACTTCTCGGGTCATC
Organism: Aegilops longissima; assembly: GCA_021605205.1. Classification (NCBI taxonomy): domain Eukaryota; kingdom Viridiplantae; phylum Streptophyta; class Magnoliopsida; order Poales; family Poaceae; genus Aegilops; species Aegilops longissima. Next base: position 61,772,777 of record CM038677.1, read on the forward strand.
GAAAACAGCCTCTGCGTCGACTCGGAACTCGCCGAGCAGATGAATCCAATGGAGCTCTCTTTGCTAAACGAGCTCTTGGATCGCATCGCCGCTTTGGGAGTCGCTACGGACTATGATCTGGTTGGGCTTAAACCCGACCAAAGGGAGATTAACTCTCCGCCGGTCACCCATCAGATAGCGGTGGTGGAGGAACAATGCGGCGATTCTCCCTCTATCTTGAGGACAAACTATGTCCGGATTCCCGAGCTCTCCGAACCGGATACCTGTTTACGGAAGGACATCGCCCAAACCATGAACCTAGAATCAGGCAGCGGGCTAGACCTATCAGGAAACATCCCGGAGCCCGAACTTCCAAGATCGGAAACTCCTTTGCCCCCGGGTCTTAGATCGGGTCAGGGTTCGGACTCAAACCCACCCACCCACCCAGACATAAGTGATCTTTCTGACATTAGGCAAGAGCCCCAGGAAACAATACATCACTATTGGGCCAGATTCCTCCTTGTAATGAACAAGGTCAAGGACTGTCGCGAGGAAGACGCAATCTCATTCTTCTGCAATAATTGCACGGACAAGGGAATCCTTAACACCATAAGTCGCCGTGACATAGCACGCTTCGCTGACTTGGCAGCCATAGTACGGAAGTACTGTGCGATGGAAAGTGTCTGGAAAACCGAAGCAAAATTTTGGGATAATCCGGCTCTGACTAGACACCCAGTCTGAATAAAAAGGGCGCACTCCCATAAGTCGCCCGATTCAATAGTAAAGAAGCAAAATCCCACTTCAGGGCGTGGAAATGTGTTGGAGGGATGGCTTAACGGGCCCTGCAAAATCCACAGTACAGCGGATACCACGCCAACACACATCCTGAGAGCATGTTGGGTACTCCGGCAGGTGGCCAAAAGCGGTGAGGATCTCCTCATTCAAAACACCGCAGAGCACCATCTCGTGGATAACAATACAGTACTGACAGTCTTCGAGACATTCGCCTGAAACAATAGGCGAAAGCGAGCACTCCGTAGCCTTGCCGAAGTCTGCCACGTGGCAGCAATAAATCCATGGAGCGGGACGGCTATTACCTTCAACGCTAGTGACGAACCTAAATTCCGAACAGCCCGAGCACCAGCCGCATTGGTCCTTAGCCCAATTGTGGATGGCTTTCGGCTCACTAAAGTGCTCATGGATGGCGGCAGCGGATTAAACCTCATCTATGAAGAAACTCTTCAAAAAATGGAAATAGACAGGAACCGCATTGAGCAAAGCAGCACGACCTTCAAAGGAATCATCCCTAGTCAGGAGGCACGCTGCGCTAGAAAAATCACACTAGATGTGGTATTCGGCACTCTGGACTATTATAGGTCCGAAGAAATTACATTCCAAGTGGCCTCATTCAGTAGCGAATAACACGCCCTTTTAGGACGGGAGGCATTCATGACCTTCCAAGCCATACCCCATTACGGGTACATGAAGCTCAAAATGCCCGGGCCCAATGGAATCATCACTCTAGCTAGTGATCCGGACATAGCACTCCGCGCCGAAAACAAAACAACCGCATTGGCCCTCGAGGCACTATCCGAAGCCCTCGCGGCAGAGGAATTAACTGCGCTGCGCTCCACAGTGGACAGGGATGACGTGATACTCGACAAGAGATCCAAGTCCACCTCTTTTAAACCAGCGGATGAGATAGTCAAATTCCAAGTCCACCCAACGGACCCTACAAAAACAACATCCATCGGGGCACAGTTAAACCCCGCTGTAGACGCTGCACTACAGGAGTTCCTGCGCGAGAATTGGGACATATTCGCTTGGCATCCCTCAGATATGCCAGGAATCCCACGCAGGCTGGACGAGCATAACCTTAACATTTTAAAAGGATTCAAGCCGGTCAAGCAGACTCTTCGGCGTTTCTCTGAACCTAAGAGACAAGCCATGGGAGAGGAACTAGCCAAGTTACTGGAGGCCGGATTCATTAGAGAAATAACACATCCGGATTGGCTAGCAAACCTAGTGATGGTACCAAAGAAGGACAAATCCTGGCGCCCATGTGTCGATTTTGAGGACCTCAACAAGGCTTGCCCAAAGGATCCCTTCCCCCTCCCCCGCATCGATCAAATTATCGACGCTACCGCATGACACGACTCATTGTGTTTCCTCGACGCATACTCTGGTTATCACCAAATTAAGATGGCGGAGTCTGACCAAGCCGCAACGGCATTTATCACGCCATACGGCCCGTTCTGTTTCAACGCAATGCCCTTCGGGCTCAAAAACGCCGGCGCAACGTATCAACGCATGATTCAGACATGTCTAGAAAAGCAGATCGGCAAAACAGTGGAGGCATACGTAGATGATGTGGTCGTTAAAACCAGACACATCGACTCTTTAATAAACGACTTAAGGCTCACGTTCGACAACCTCCGAACATACGGCATCAAGCTCAATCCGGAAAAATGTGTTTTCGGCGTACCCGCCGGAAAGCTCCTGGGCTTCATCGTCTCCAGTAGAGGAATTGAAGCAAATCCGGCTAAAATTCGAGCCCTGTCACAGTTGGCTATCCCAACGGACCTCAAACAAATCCAGAAATTAACTGGATGCGCGGCGGCCTTAAGCCGCTTTATCTCCCGATTAGGAGAAAAGGCACTACCCCTTTATCGCCTTCTTCGGCGCACCGAACACTTCGAGTGGACGGATGCTGCCATGGCCGGATTGAAAGAAATAAAAGCCATACTGGCCACCAACCCAATCCTGGCCGCGCCAAACATCGGTGAACCAATGTTGCTATATATAGCGGCAACTCATCAAGTTGTAAGCACAGTGCTCGTCTTTGAACGAGAAACGGACGGACATAAATTCCCCCTTCAAAAGCTGGTATATTATGTATCCACTGTTCTCACTCTATGCAAATCACGGTACCCGCATTATCAAAAGATAGCATATGCGGTATTCATGGCATCCCGGAAAATACGGCACTACTTTCAAGAGTGTTCAACTACAGTGGCCTTGGAAGTGCCACTCAATGATATAATAAACAACCGCGACGCCACGGGCCGGATTGCCAAATGGGCCATTGAGCTCCTCCCGTTCGACATAACATATAAACCTCGGCGAGCCATTAAGTCGCAAGTATTGGCCGATTTTGTCGCCGAATGGACAGAAGCCGAACTCCCTAAAGAGTATGACGCATACTCCAATTGGATCATGAAGGAAATATGCCCTAGAGGCAATAATAAAGTTATTATTTATTTCCTTATATCATGATAAATGTTTATTATTCATGCTAGAATTGTATTAACCGGAAACATAATACATGTGTGAATATATAGACAAACAGTATGTCACTAGTATGCCTCTACTTGACTAGCTTGTTAATCAAAGATGGTTATGTTTCCTAACCATGAACAAGGAGTTGTTATTTGATTAACAAGGTCACATCATTAGTTGAATGATCTGATTGACATGACCCATTCCGTTAGCTTAACACTTGATCGCTTAGTATGTTAATGCTTTCTTCATGACCCATACATGTTCCTGTAACTATGAGATTATGCAACTCCTGCTTACGGAGGAACACTTTGGTACTACCAAACGTCACAACGTAATCGGGTGATTATAAAGGAGTACTACAGGTGTCTCCAAAGGTACTTGTTGGGTTGGCGATTTCGAGATTAGGTTTTGTCACTCCGATTGTCGGAGAGGTATCTCTAGGCCTTCTCGGTAATACACATCACTTAAGCCTTGCAAGCATTACAACTAAAGAGTTAGTTGTGAGATGATGTATTACGGAACGAGTAAAGAGACTTTCCGAACGAGATTAAACTAGGTATTGGATACCGACGATCGAATCTCGGAAAGTAACATACCGATGACAAAGGGAACAACGTATGTTGTTATGCGGTTTGACCGATAAAGATCTTCGTAGAATATGTAGGAACCAATATGAGCATCCAGGTTCCGCTATTGGTTATTGACCGAGAATAGTTCTAGGTCATGTCTACATAGTTCTCGAACCGTAGGGTCCGCACGCTTAAGGTTTCAATGACGGTTATTATGAGTTTATGTATTTTGATGTACCAAGGAGTTCGAGTCCGGATGTGATCACGGACATGACGAGGAGTCTCGAAATGGTCGAGACATAAAGATTGATATATTGGATGGTTATATTCGACACCGGAAAGGTTCCGAAGTTTCCGGAGAAAACCGGAGTGCCGAGGGGTTACCGAACCCCGGGGAAGTTATGGGCCTTATTGGGCCAAGAGGGAGAGAGAGGGCTGCACCAGGAGGTGGTGCGCCTCCATGGGGAGTCCGACTGACTAGGAGGGGGGGCGAGCCCCTTCCCTCTCCCTCTCCTCTCCTTCCTTCCCCTTCCCTCTTCCTAGTAGGACTAGGAAAGGGAGTCCTACTCCTACTAGGAGGAGGACTCCCTCCCTTGGCGCGCCCCAAGGGCTGGCCGCCCTCCCCTTGCTCCTTTATATACAAGGGGCAGGGGGCACCCTAGGACACACAAGTTGATCTTCGTGATCGTTCCTTAGCCGTGTGCGGTGCCCCCCTCCACCATATTCCACCTCGGTCATATTGTAGCGGTGCTTAGGCGAAGCCCTGCGACGGTAGAACATCAAGATCGTCACCACGCCGTCGTGCTGACGGAACTCCTTCCCCGACGCTTTGCTGGATCGGAGCCCGGGGATCGTCATCGAGCTGAACGTGTGCCAAGAACTCGGAGGTGCCGGAGTAACGGTGCTTGGATCGGTCGGATCGTGAAGACGTACGACTACATCAACCGCGTTAATATAACGCTCCGCTTTCGGTCTCACGAGGGTACGTGGGCGGACACTCTCCCTCTCGCTGCTATGCCATCACCATGGTCTTGCGTGATCGTAGGAAATTTTTGAAATTACTACGCCCCAACAGTGGCATCCGAGCCTGGTTTTATGCGTTGATGTCATATGCACGAGTAGAACACAAGTGAGTTGTGGGCGATACAAGTCATACTACCTACCAGCATGTCATACTTTGGTTCAGCGGTATTGTGAGATGAAGCGCCCGGACCGACATTACGCGACGCTTACGCGAGACTGGTTTCACCGCTGTGAGCACTCGCTGCTTAAAGGTGACCGGGGTGTCTGTCTCTCTCACTTTAGTTGAACTGTGTATACGCCCGTCCTTGAGAAGGTTAAACGAGTCTATTTGACGAAGTATCGCTGTGGTTTTGATGCGAGGTAAGAACGGTTCTTGCTCAGCCCGTAGCAGCCACGTAAAACTTGCAACAACAAAGTAGAGGACGCCTAACTTGTTTTTGCAGGGCATGTTGTGATGTGATATGGTCAAGACGTGATGCTATATTTTATTGTATGAGATGATCATGTTTTGTAACCGAAGTTATCGGCAATCGGCAGGAGCCATATGGTTGTCGCTTATTGTATGAAATGCAACGCCATGTAATTGCTTTACTTTATCACTAAGCGGTAGCGATAGTCGAGAAGCAATAGTTGGCGAGACGACAACGATGCTACGATGGAGATCAAGGTGTCGCGCGGTGACGATGGTGATCATGACGGTGCTTCGAGATGGAGATCACAAGCACAAGATGATGATGGCCATATCATATCACTTATATTGATTGCATGTGATGTTTATCCTTTATGCATCTTATCTTGCTTTGATTGACGGTAGCATTATAAGATGATCTCTCACTAAAAATTATCAAGTAGTGTTCTCCCTGAGTATGCACCGGTGCCAAAGTTCGTCGTGCCGAGACACCACGTGATGATCGGGTGTGATAAGCTCTACGTCCATCTACAACGGGTGCAAGCCAGTTTTGCACACGCAGAATACTCAGGTTATACTTGACGAGCCTAGCATATACAGATATGGCCTCGGAACACGGAGAAAGGTCGAACGTGAATCATATAGCAGATATGATCAACATAAGATGTTCACCATTGAAAACTACTCCATCTCACGTGATGATCGGTTATGGTTTAGTTGATTTGGATCACGTGATCACTTAGATAACTAGAGAGATGTCTGTCTAAGTGGGAGTTCTTTAGTAATATGATTAATTGAACTTAAATTTATCATGAACTTAGTACCTGATAGTATTTTGCTTGTCTATGTTTATCGTAGATAGATGGCTCGTCTTGTTGTTCCGTTGAATTTTAATGCGCCTTGAGAAAGCAAAGTTGAAAGATGATGGTAGCAATTACACGGACTGGGTCCGTAACTCGAGGATAATCCTCATTGCTGCACGTAAAAGTTACGCCCCGGAAGCACCGCTGGGTGACAGTTCTGCTGCAGATGCCGAGCCGGTTGTGAACGTCCGCAAAGCAGAGCTGATGACTACTCTATAGTTCAAGTGCCATGCTTTACGGCTTAGAACCGGTCTTCAACGACGCTTTTGAACGTCATGGAGCATATGAGATGTTCCAGAGTTGAAGTTGATATTTCAACAGTAATGCCCGGATTGAGAGATATGAAGTCTCCAATAAGTTCTATAGCTGCAAGATGGAGGAGAATAGTTCTCGGTGAGCACATACTCAAAATGTCCGGGTATTACAATCACTTGAATCAACTGGAGTTAATCTTCCGGATGATTGTGTCATTGATGTAATTCTTCAATCACCGCCACCAAGCTACAAAGGCTTCGTGATGAACTATAATATGCAAGGGTTAGTAAAGACTATGCTCGAGCTCTTCGCAATGCTAAAAGCTGCGGAGGTAGAAATCAAAAGGAGCATCAAGTGTTGATGGTCAATAAGACCACTAGTTTCAAGAAGAAAGGCAAAGGAAGAAGAAGGAACTTCAAGAAGAACAGCAAACAAGTTGCTGATCGGAGAAGAAACCCAAGTCTGGACCTAAGCCTGAAATCGAGTGCTTCTACCGCAAGCGATCGGTCACCGGAAGCGGAACTGCCCCAAGTATTTGGCGGATAAGAAGGATGGCAAAGTGAACAAAGGTATATGTGATATACTTGTTATTGATGTGTACCTTACTAGAGCTCGCAGAGTACACGGTATTTGATACTCGGTTCTGCTAATATTTGCAACTCAAACAGAACTACGGATTGCTTAACACCGCAAAGGACGAGGTGACGATGCGCGTGGGAAACGGTTCCAAAGTCGATGTGATCGCAATGGCACGCTACCTCTACATCTACCTTCGGGATTAGTTTTAGACCTGAATAATTGTTATTTGGTGCCAGCGTTGAGCATGAACATTATATCTGGATCTTGTTTGATGCGAGACGGTTATTCATTTAAATCGAGAATAATGGTTGTTCTATTTATATGAATAATATCTTTTATGGTCATGCACCCTTGAAGAGTGGTCTATTTTAATGAATCTCGATAGTAGTGATACACATATTCATAATGTTGAAACCAAAAGATGCAGAGTTGATAATGATAGTGCAACTTATTTGTGGCAATCGCCGCTTAGGTCATATCGGTGTAAAACGCATGAAGAAACTCCATGCCGATGGACTTTTGGAGTCACTTGATTATGAATCACTTGGCACTTATGAACCGTGCCTCATGGGCAAGATGACTAAAACTCCGTTCTCCGGTACTATGGAGAGAGCAACAGATTTATTGGAAATCATACATACGGATGTATGTGGTCCAATGAATGTTGAAGCTCGTGGCGGATATCGTTATTTTCTCACCTTCACAGATGATTTGAGCAGATATGGGTATATCTACTTAATGAAACATAAGTCTGAAACATTTGAAAAGTTCAAAGAATTTCAGAGTGAAGTTGAAAATCATCGTAATAAGAAAATAAAGTTTCTACGATCTGATCGTGGAGGCGAATATTTGAGTTACGAGTTTGGTCTACATTTGAAACAAAGCGAATAGTTTCGCAACTCACGCCACCCGAACACCACAGCGCAATGGTGTGTCCGAACGTCGAATCGCACTTTACTAGATATGGTGCGATCTATGATGTCTCTTACAGATTTACCGCTATCATTTTGGGGTTATGCTCTTGAGACGGCCGATTCACGTTAAATAGGACACCGTCAAAATCCGCTGAGACGACGCCTTATGAACTATGGTTTAGCAAGAAACCAAAGTTGTCGCTTTCGAAAGTTTGGGGTTGCGATGCTTATGTGAAGAAACTTCAACCTGATAAGCTTGAACCCAAATCGAGAAATGTGTCTTCATAGGATACCCAAAGGAGACAATTGGGTACACCTTCTATCACAGATCCAAGGCAAGACATTCGTTGTTAAAATGGATCCTTTCTAGAGAAGGAGTTTCTCTCGAAAGAAGTGAGTGGGAGGAAAGTGGAACTTGATGAGGTAATAGTACCAGCTCCCTTATTGAAAGTAGTTCGTCACGTAAATCAGTTTCGTAACACCTACACCAGCTTAGTGAGGAAGATAATGATGAAGATCATGAAACTTCAGATCAAGTTGTCACCGAACTTCGAGATCAACCAGAACAAAATCCGCACTGAGTGGTACGGTAATCCTATTCGAAGTCATGCTACTAGATCATGATGAACCTACGAACTATGAAGAAGCGATGGTGAGCCCAGATTCCATAAAATGGCTTGAAGCCATGAAATCTGAGATGGGATCCATGTATGAGAACAAAGTATGGACTTTGGTAGACTTGCCCGATGATCGGCAAGCTATTGAGAATAAATGGATTTTTAAGAAGAAGACCGACGCTGATGGTAATGTAACTGTCTACAAAGCTCGACTTGTTGCAAAAGGTTTTCGACAAGTTCAAGGGTTGACTACGATGAGACTTTCTCACCCATAGCGATGCTTAAGTCCGTCTCAATCATGTTAGCAATTGCCGATTTTATGATTATGAAATTTGGCAAATGGATGTAAAACTGCATTCTTGAATGGATTTCTAGAAGAAGAGTTGTATATGATGCAACCGAAGGTTTTGTCGATCCAAAAGGTGCTAACAAAGTGTGCAAGCTCCAACGATCAATTTATGGTCCGTGCAAGCCTCTCGAGTTGGAATAAACGCTTGATAGTGTGATCAAAGCATATGGGTTTGTACTGCACTTTTGGAGAAGCCTCTGATTTACAAGAAAGTGAGTGGGAGCTCAGAGCATTTCTAATATTATATGTGGACGACATATTATTGATTGGAAATGATATAGAATTTCTGGATAGCATAAAAGGATACTTGAATAAAAGTTTTCAATGAAAGACCTCGTGAAGCTGCTTACATATTGGGCATCAAGATCTATAGAGATAGATCAAGACGCTTGATTGGACTTTCACAAAGCACATACCTTGATAAAGTTTTGAAAAGTTCAAAATGGATCGTGCAAAGAAAGGTTTTTACCGTGTTACAAGGTGTAAGATTGAGTCGACTCAATGCCCGACCACAGCAGAAGATAGAGAGAAATGAAAGATGTTCCTATGCTTCAGCCATAGGCTCTATCATGTATGCAATGCTGTGTACCATACCGACGATGCTTAGCTGTAAGCTTGGCAGAAGGTACCAAAGTAATCCAGAGTGGATCATCGGACAGCGGTCAAGAACATCCTGAAATACCCGAAAAGGACTAAGGATATGTTTCTCGATATGGAGGTGACAAAGAGCTAGTCGTAAATGGTTACGCCGATGTAAGTTTTGACACTGATCCGGACGATTCTAAATCGCAAACCGGATACGTGTTTTTATTAAACGGTGGAGCTGTCGGTTGGTGCAGTTCTAAACAAAGCGTCGTGGCGGGATCTACATGTGAAGCGGAGTACATAGCTGCTTCGAAGCAGCAAATGAAGGAGTCTGGATGAAAGAGTTCATTTCCGATCTAGGTGTCATACCTAGTGCATCGGGACCGATGAAGATCTTCCGTGACAATATCGTGCAATTGCCTTGGCAAAGGAATCCAGATTTCACAAGAGGACCAAGCACATCAAGAGACGCTTCAATTCCATTCGGGACCAAGTCCAAGTGGGAGACATAGAGATTTGCAAAATACATACGGATCTGAATGTTGCGTACCCGCTGACTAAGCCTCTTCCACGAGCAAAACATGATCAGCACCAAGACTCCATGGGTGTAAAGATCATTACTTTGTAATCTAGATTATTGACTCTAGTGCAAGTGGGAGATGAAGGAAATATGCCCTAGAGGCAATAATAAAGTTATTATTTATTTCCTTATATCATGATAAATGTTTATTATTCATGCTAGAATTGTATTAACCGGAAACATAATACATGTGTGAATATATAGACAAACAAGATGTCACTAGTATGCCTCTACTTGACTAGCTTGTTAATCAAAGATGGTTATGTTTCCTAACCATGAACAAGGAGTTGTTATTTGATTAACAAGGTCACATCATTAGTTGAATGATCTGATTGACATGACCCATTCCGTTAGCTTAACACTTGATCGCTTAGTATGTTAATGCTTTCTTCATGACCCATACATGTTCCTGTAACTATGAGATTATGCAACTCCGCTTACGGAGGAACACTTTGGTACTACCAAACGTCACAACGAATCGGGTGATTATAAAGGAGTACTACAGGTGTCTCCAAAGGTACTTGTTGGGTTGGCGATTTCGAGATTAGGTTTTGTCACTCCGATTGTCGGAGAGGTATCTCTAGGCCTTCTCGGTAATACACATCACTTAAGCCTTGCAAGCATTACAACTAAAGAGTTAGTTGTGAGATGATGTATTACGGAACGAGTAAAGAGACTTTCCGTAACGAGATTAAACTAGGTATTGGATACCGACGATCGAATCTCGGAAAGTAACATACCGATGACAAAGGGAACAACGATGTTGTTATGCGGTTTGACCGATAAAGATCTTCGAGAATATGTAGGAACCAATATGAGCATCCAGGTTCCGCTATTGGTTATTGACCGAGAATAGTTCTAGGTCATGTCTACATAGTTCTCGAACCGTAGGGTCCGCACGCTTAAGGTTTCAATGACGGTTATTATGAGTTTATGTATTTTGATGTACCAAGGAGTTCGAGTCCCGGATGTGATCACGGACATGACGAGGAGTCTCAAATGGTCGAGACATAAAGATTGATATATTGGATGGTTATATTCGGACACCGGAAAGGTTCCGGAAGTTTCGGAGAAAACTGGAGTGCCGAGGGGTTACTGAACCCCCGGGAAGTTATGGGCCTTATTGGGCCAAGAGGGAGAGAGAGGGCTGCACCAGAGGTGGTGCGCCCCCTCCATGGGGAGTCCGACTGGACTAGGAGGGGGCGCAGCCCCCTTTCCTCTCCCTCTCCTCTCCTTCCTTCCCCTTCCTCTTCCTAGTAGGACTAGGAAAGGGAGTCCTACTCCTACTAGGAGGAGGACTCCCTCCCTTGGCGCGCCCAAGGGCTGGCCGCCCTCCCCTTGCTCCTTTATATACAGGCAGGGGGGCACCCTAGGACACACAAGTTGATCTTCGTGATCGCTCCTTAGCCGTGTGCGGTGCCCCCTCCACCATATTCCACCTCGGTCATATTGTAGCGGTGCTTAGGCGAAGCCTCGCGACGGTAGAACATCAAGATCGCCACCACGCTGTCGTCTTCGACGGAACTCCTTCCCGACGCTTTGCTGGATCGGAGCCCGGGATCGCCATCGAGCTGAACGTGTGCCAAGAACTCGGAGGTGCCGGAGTAACGGTGCTTGGATCGGTCGGATCGTGAAGACGTACGACTACATCAACCGCGTTAATATAACGCTTCCGCTTTCGGTCTACGAGGGTACGTGGACGGACACTCTCCCCTATCGTTGCTATGCCATCACCATGGTCTTGCGTGATCGTAGGAAAATTTTTGAAATTACTACGTTCCCCAACAGATCATGCACTTCGACGGCTCTAAAATGCTGGCTGGTCTGGGGGCTGGCGCCATCCCGACGTCCCCCACCGGAGATACAGTCCAATATGTACTCCAAATACTGTACACAGACTCCAACAACGCAGCCGAATACGAGGCCCTGTTACATGGTCTTCGGATGGCAGTTTCCATGGGCACTCGACGCCTGGAGGTGCGTGGGGACTCGAACCTCGCAATATCCCAAATAAATGGAGACTTCGATGCCAAGGATGCAAAAATGGCGGCTTATCGCAACACCGTCCTCAAGATGTCAGCACAGTTCGAGGGACTCGAATTCCACCATGTGGCTCGGGAAAATAATCAGGCGGCGGATATCCTTGCCTGGATCGGCGCCAAGCGCGATCCTGTCCCACCTAATATCTTCTTAGAAAGGCTGTTTAAGCCATCTGTGGTATGGGAAGGGGACACCGTTACCAATAGTCCGGACCCGGCCACAACGCTAGATACCGAACACTCTGACACAATCGGAGGCTCTGCCACCGAAATAACACCTTCCGCCCACGTAATAATGGCGGTCATCGCCCCATGGACAGAACCATTCCTGGCCTACCTAACTAGGCGGGAACTGCCCAAGGACCAAAACGAGGCACGCTGCATAGTGCGGCGATCTAAAGCCTACAAGGTCCACGAGGGAGAGCTTTATAAGAAAAGCACTACCGGAGTCCTTCAAAGGTGAATCTCCGATGAGGAAGGGCGAAGGCTTTTGCTAGAAATCCATGCTGGACTCGGCGACCACCACGCCGCAGCCCGGGCTCTCGTAAGCAAGGCCTTCCGTACAGGTTTTTATTGGCCAACGGCCCGGGCAGATGCACAGGACTTGGTCCAACGCTGCGTCGGTTGCCAGCTTTTCGCAAACCAAAGCCATATGCCGCCCACCGCTCTCCAAACAATCCCCATTACCGGCCCTGCGGTCAGGGGCTTGATATGGTCGGACCCTTAAAGGGGGAACCCATAAGAAAAATACTTACTGGTCATGGTGGATAAATTCACCAAATGGATAGATGCCAAACCCGTTAAAACGGCCGAATCCAGACCGGTGATAGACTTCATATCTGGGGTTGTACACCGTTATGGCATTCCCAACAGCATCATCACTGATAATGGCACTAAATTTACAGCCGACGAGGTGAAACTTTGGTGCAGTAACATGGGCATCAAGCTCGATTATGCTTCTGTCTGTCACCCGCAAACTAACGGTCAAGTCGAGCAAGCAAATGGTCTTATCATGAGCGGCATCAAACCCAGATTAGTGCGGTCCTTAAAGGAGTCTAACACACACTGGGTAGAGGAGCTCGACTCCGTCCTATGGGGGCTGCGGACCACGCTGAATCGCACTACCAGATACACATCGTTCTTTATGGTATAGGGCGCAGAGGCAGTTCTGCCCTGTGACATAATTCATGACGTGCATGTATGAAGAAAAAGAGGCCGAGCTTGATCGGCAGGACAGTTTGGACGCCCTGGAGGAGGAGCGCGACGTGGCAAAAGCCCGTTCCGCATTCTATCAGCAACAGGCTCGGAGATACCAAAGCAGAGAAGTATGGGCCAAAACTTATAACGTTGGCGAACTAGTTCTACGCCTGCCGGAGAAGAAAAAGAACAAGCTTAAGCCCAAATGGGAAGGTCCCTTCATTATTGACCAAGTTTTGACCGGCGGAGCGTACCGTCTGCGGGATGCATCGGACAATCGACTTGAGCCAAACCCATGGAACGCAGCCAAACTCCAAAGATTCTAAGCCTAGTGCCGGACTATATGTTCGTCTCCCTACCCCTGTCCATTTTTCGCATATACATTATCTGTCCTTTCTCTCTTTCTTTCTTCTTTTTCCTTCTCCTCAAGGCCTTCAAAGGCCAACTTGTGCCTTGCTTACACACTATTAACGCGCTAGTTGCGCTCATTATACCTGGGGGCTTCTTACACAGAAGCTTAATATAATTATTTTTCTGGGCTTCATGCCCCGCACATGTGTTATTCTTCCGCATGTACCTTTTTTCGCCATTATGTGCATCGATATGACTTAAGTTTTGGCCAAGCTGGGTTGCCTGGCTCTTGTATTTATGCCCTACGTTCCCGTTAATTCGGCTAGGGCATAAGGGGAGCACCTCTACAATTGTTACCGCTGGGTCAGCCGGATGTGTACCTCAGACTGGGTGAAGCCGAAAGCTAGCGTTCTTAAGGGAATATTCGGTCGGTGAACAAAAGATGACTTTTATTTATTTTGATACATGCCCCCAGATGTTTTTTGCCTGCGTCTCTTCTCGCAGTCCGGACATGCACATTAGGGCATGCATACCCAGGGAAAGGAACCCTTAACGGAACTATTCTCCCTAGAAGATGTTTCTTACTATCCATGTAATATAACATAACTAGTTGGGTACTTGTCTGTTCAAGCACTTATGACCCCTACGCCTGGTTTCCACGCATACCCCGGTTTTTACATAACTGAGCGGGTATTAGATACACTCCGGACTATTGGGTCCCGAGGTTGAAGCGAAAAGGTCCGCCATGACAAATGATTTACAATCCGGCTAGAGACATATACATGTCACTTTAATTACACAGTCACTTAGACCGACTAAATTCTTCTTCTATCCCATCCAACAGGCTGTCTAGCCTACAATCCTGTTGGGAATACTTTGTGGCTAATTCTACTTGGTCATACACCAAACTGACGGGGATCTCTTTCCCATCGGGCCCCATAGGTCCAACCTCGGCCATGTGGTTTGGGTCAGCCTTGGTATACCGCGTCTTCACCATGGCCCGGGCTTCCCGGGCACCTTGACGGCAGGCCGATATCTTCCATAATCGGAGGCACCGCCGTGCTCCCTTGAGCTTCTCTGCAAGCTCTCCAATGCCTTCCGGCAGGGAGGCGGATGGCCACAAGGCCTGGGCAATACCCTGCATAACCTGCCGAACTTGTTCATGCAGTTGTGAGAGCTCTGGTAGAAGATCACCCGCAGACCCGGGCATCTCCTCCGCGGGATGACCCGTCAGCATACCTGCAGACATAATTCTGTTAGCCGGCTACTTCGCCGAACTCTTTTAACAGTTCATTTAAGCACTTGCTGAAAATGTCGCGTCGAAGCCGCTTATTCTCCTCAACGGAGTCCACCAGCTGGGCTCGAACATCTTTCAGTTCCACGTCCAGCTGGATATTGGCGTCTTGGAGATTATTTTTCTCCTGAATGACCTGCGTAAGCATGCGCTCGCCAGCATTTAGCTGTCCATTAGCACGTTGCGTATCCCCCGGCACGGCCTCCGGATTCACTCCGAAGTCATCTGCAACATCTATTGTTAAATTGCATAAATACGCCGCACATTATCTGGTACCTGTCATTCCTTACTATGAAAATCAGTGTTACCAGAGGGGGCCTTCTCGGACTCCTTCAATGCGGCAGCTGCGGCCCGTAGCTGGGCCTTGCAGTCTTCCAGCTCTTGAGACAATTGGGTATTCTTCTCTGTAAGAACCTGCACAAACAATGATCCTTAAATCAGTTGTGCCAACTATTTCAAGTCTCAAGGGCTACTGATACATATAATCGTCAGATTTTCTCACCCGTATATCCTTTACATACTGGTCCGTTGCTCTGGCAAGACCATTTTGAGCAGCACGGATGTACGCATCTCCCGAGTTGGAGGCATCAAACGCCTCTGGGGAGAAACAAGCATCGCGGAGTACGGCCCGGCGACGCCTGTGATTCATCGCGCTCTCCACTTCGGAGTTTTTGGCGGATAGTCTATCCGCATCCTCCATAGGAGGAGCATCCGGCGTTCGCCCCGTATTCGCTTCTGCCTCTATGTCCGGCCCTGGAGCCCGACTGGTGGAGGCGTGATTGGCAGCCTCTCCGGATATAGTCCGGCGAGTGTTTTTCCTACTAGGAAACATGGACATTATTATATTTTAAAAAGATGACAACCACAAAGCAAGGTTCTGTATCATACCTCTGCGATGGCGTCTCAGTCCTGACCGCCTTCCTTTTCAGCCTACCCGGCTTTGGTGCCACTTTTTGGCGAGTCACTGCGGGTTCGGCATGGAGTCCTGAGGGCCTTCCCTGTAAAACACCATATGTGTATGGTAGGCGAAGTGCAAAAAAGGGATCCTTCTCGGAAGTTGGGGCTCCGATTTTACTTACATGCGATGCACGGAGCAGCCCAGGATAGTCGGCCGTGATGGCCACCATGGCATCATTGCAGCTCAATTGATAGAATGTCCTGTCGATCAGCTCCACAAATATGTCCAGATCCTCTTCGAGTCCGGGGTCGAGGGCCCGGTTAGGGTCCTCCGGTTGTGGAGGCGGGCTATTAACCTCCCTTACATCTTTCCACAGTTCCTGCCATGAAATGGCAAGGTAAGTACTTATGATGAAGAATGCGGGAAAGCTAAGAGTAAAAAGCGACCGCTCACCCAGCTTGGAGGGTTTTGTACATGGAGAATCCATCCCGTGGCTTGATGCGGAGGAACTCCTCTTCCTCTCCCTTATACAAGTCGGACAGACTTTTTGCCAGGGCAGCAGCTGAGTCCGGTCCCTTACGGCCACAGCGAGTGGCATCATCTTCCCCGTCGAAATGCCACATGGGGTGGCCTCTATATTGAAGCGGCTGCACCCCCCGCATAATGCATATTTACATGACCTTGGTTATTGTCAGCCTGATTGAGCCAGTACCTTTATCCGGCCCATCAGGTAAAGGACGTCTCTGTTATCTTCCTCCTAAGGGCTCCGTGGGTGCCAGCTTCGGTGTTTTTTCAAAGGGGCATCTCAGGAAGACCAATCCGAATAGGATCCGGGAGGGGAACGTCCTCCATATAAAACCATTCTGAAGGCCAGTCTTCGGACGTCTTCTTCGGGGTGCCGGACAGGTGTCCGGTCCCGGTGATGCGCCATATTTCGGCTCTGCCCACTTGAAATAGTGACCCCTCCTATGTACGGGGTACGAGGCAGAATAGCCTCTTCCATAGCTCGAAGTGAGCTTCGCAGCCCAGAAACAGTTCGCAAAGGGCGACATAGCCAGCAATGTGCAATATGGAGGCAGGAGTGAAATTATGCAGCTGGAGGCCATAGAACGCTAGGAGCCCGCGGAGGAACGGATGAATTGGAAATCCCAGTCCCTTAATAAATAAGTGACAAGGCATACCCGTTCCCCTTTGGAGGGATTGGGGAAGCTCTCTGCTTGTTCTCCGCCATTATAGGTGGCAAATCTGGCTCGAACAGGGACCATATATGCTGGGGGGAGAAATCCCTGGGTCTGTAACCTTACTAGTTGGTTATGCGGGACATAACACTTCTTCCAATCACTAGGCTTAGGGCTATGGGAACGAGAGGAGGAGCTGCGGCGACTGGCCATGTTGGAATGGATTTTTTTCCAGGCGTGCTCCGGTGGATACTCGTTGTGGGAGGATGGTGTGATATGGATCTGTGAATCCCCGTCTCTTTAATAGGCGATTTACCCACATGGCTAGGGTGGCGATTGTAAAAATGCCCCGGCTTCTCGCATTCGCTCGACGCGTGGAGGATATCCATTATTAGGCGCAGAAGCCAAGGAGTGCAACATTTATGGGAAGCCGGACACTACTCAAACAAGTATTCAGAATTTGGAGAAGAACCCGCCTTGCAATGCCGAAGACAATCGGCGCGCCGGACTCATCGTCATTGAAGCCTGGTTCGGGGGCTACTGAGGGAGTCCTAGATTAGGGGGTATCCGGACAGCCGGACTATATCCTTTGGCCGGACTGTTGGACTATGAAGATACAAGATTGAAGACTTCATCTCGTGTCTGGATGAGACTCTCCTTGGCGTGGAAGGCAAGCTTGGCGATACGGATATGTAGATCTCCTCCCATTGTAACCGACTCTGTGTAACCCTAGCCCCCTCCTGTGTCTATATAAACCAGAGGGTTTAGTCCGTAGGACAACAACAATCATACCATAGGCTAGCTTCTAGGGTTTAGCCTCTACGGTCTCGTGGTAGATCAACTCTTGTAATACTCATATCATCAAGATCAATCAAGCAGGAAGTAGGGTATTACCTCCATCGAGAGGGCCCGAACCTGGGTAAACATTGTGTCCCCCGCCTCCTGTTACCATCCACCTTAGACGCACAGTTCGGGACCCCCTATCCGAGATCCGCCGGTTTTGACACCGACAATTGTTCCACAACTTCTAATTCCTTTGAACTTCTCTTATTCCTGTATATTTGATGCAGTCGATACGTCGCCGTATTCTCGTATGGAGCGGTGATCCAAAAGCATTCCGTCGAAGAGTATGAGCTTCTGGCAAAACAAGGAGTCGAATATTCCGGTTTCATCTCTTGGTTCAAAAAAACGGTAATTTCCTTTAGACCCTTTCATTTCTTTGGCTAATTTGCGACTAATGCAACAATCCTTTCGTATTAAACTTGTAGGCTAATTCAGAGATTATGGATGCCGAATTGAGACAAGTAGCTAATGGTTTTGACTATAAGGTCCGTTCATTTGACAAATACGACATCAACGGGTATCGCTTTCGTACCTATGGCAAAGAGCTATCTATGGCCGACCGAAAGTCTACAAATTGTTGTGTCTCCGCTATCGGCGAAGGAGGTATCGAGTATTATGGAAGAGTTGAAGCAATTTATGAACTTGAATTCTATGGTGAAAACCCACCAAACGTCATAGTCTTCAGATGTTATTGGTTCCAGCCGAGGGAGACTAGAAGGACTCATGAACATATAGGGCTAGTCGAAATCAAACAAAGCACCCATTTTGATGTTCCCGATGTCTATATTACGGCTCAACGGGCAACCCAAGTTTTCTATCTACCGTGGGCCTGTCAAAGAGATCCAAATCTCAGTGGTTGGGACGTTGTTTATGAAGTGCCGCCACGTGTTAGACCACCTCCCCCAATGAAAAGGATTATGGACCTCAGATTAACCAAGATACATATGACAAAGGAGAATTCTTCCAAGAAACACGTCTTTCCGAAAAATGTTTCAAGAACCGCTCTACTCCACCCCAGAACATTGAAGTAGAAAACGATAGTGAATCCGACTTCACCCCTGAGCCGGAACAAGAAGAGCCAGAAGAAGAAGTTACTGCTGCAGATGACCTGTCAATGCTTGAAGGTGGCCTTCCACATGATGATGCATTTATTAATGATGATGATGAGCACGTCATTACCGATAGTGATGATGATGATGCTTTTATTAATGATGATGATGAGCACGCCATTACCGATAGTGATTATTAGGTATTCAAATTTTTATGTTGTACTTGATTTATATAGTTATTTATGATTGTATGATTTATATAGTTGGTATTTATAATTTTCTTACTTTGTATGATTGTTTCTTATACATAGTGCCATGGTCTTGATGTCCATCCCGGTCGGCCCACGCCCACTTTATGATTCGGATGTGGTAAATTCTCTTTCATAACTATTTGTTGCATTTCGCATTTATGACAATTATGGCCATCAAGTTGACATAGAGAGATTTTAATCTAGGAGGTATGTGAACCGGAATTTGAAACGGACCCTCTTGTCGAGAAGTTAAATTTAGTTGAAAAAGAAAATGAGTATTTGAAAGAAAAAATTAAAAGAATTGAAGAAGAGAAGATGACCTTGGAGTTCTATGTTGCCGATGTCATCGATGATCACAAGACGAAGAAGAATGCAATGCGCTTGAAGATGGATGCAATGCGCCTGAAGCTTAAGAAGATTAGAAAATATGCCATTGATAATGAGGCTTGGTATCATTATGCCGTTGGATCAATTGTTACCTTAGTTACGATCTTCATCACATTTGTTGTGATGAGGGTAAGTTTTCTCTAGTGTTTTGCTTTACAAATGGATACTTAGCTTATTTTCCTCCTAAATGGCATAATTACCTAAGTTAGATAAAAAAAATGAGCTATACTTAGCTTATTCAGTTCATTTATGACATACTAAGCATACTTAGGTAAAAAATGGCATGATAATCTTTTGTTAGCTCCAAAATGATATAGACTTAGCTTATTTTCCTTGAAAATGACATAATAACCTTACTAAGCTCCAAAATGACATATTTACCTAGCTTAGCTCTAAAATGACCTACACTTAGCATTTTTACCTAGCTTAGCAATAAAATGGCATTTTTTACCTACCTTAGCTAGAAGAAGAAGAAGATAAAGAAGAGGAGAGGTGAAAAAGAAAGATAAAAAAATCTTCTTCTTCTTCTTCTTCTAACTAGTCTTCTTCTTCTTCTTCTTCTTCATCTTCTTCTTCTTCTTCTTCTTCTTCTTCTTCTTCTTCTTCTAACTTTCATCTTTCCCAATTTGCAGATTTGCTTTACATGAGGAAGTTTGGATTCATGGAGTGTACTATTCTTCTGGTGCTTCCTTGTTGTTTATGAAGACTTGTTTGGATATGTATGTCTATATGGATATGTTGTTGGAAACTTGTTTCTGGTTATGTATATATGGATATGTTGGACTTTGTTGAACTATGTTGTTGGATTGGATGAAATATTTTGTTGGACATGCTGTTGGATATGTTGAATATGTATGCATGTCTATCTGTGTTTGAAACCATGTCTAAGTAATGGGATTTAAATAAAAGCAGGATATATAGTTTCTTTGCCGTGCGCTAGCGAGACGACAAAGAGGACATGTGGCAGTCACATGTGCAAACTGGGAACACTGGCTGCCTATTTGGTCATTTTGCTGTCTGCTGGCGGACAGCATAACTGGACACTGGCAGCTTCCTAGTGCTGCCTAGTTGAGCTCTTTGTCGCCTGTCACGGACGGCAAAACTTTGACTCTTTGTCGTCCGCCGGCAGACGCAAAGAGCGCCGTTAACCCCCTAACGGCTCTCATGCCACCGCACTACCATCCGCTGTCTTTGCCTTCTGCTGGCCTCGGATGGCGGACGGCGTAATCCTTTGCTGTCCGTTTCTAAGAAGCGGATGGCAAAGAAGGCCTTTGCTGGCACGTGTTCATCTGGACAGTTTGCCGTTCGCTAGCAGACAGCAAAGAAGTTTGCCGTCCGTGATCTATGCCTTTGCCGTCTGCCATGGCGGACGGCAAAGAAGCTGATTCTAGTAGTGTAAGTTCATGATAAATTAAAGTTCAATTAATCATATTACTTAAGAACTCCCACTTAGATAGACATCCCTCTAGCCATCTAAATGATCACGTGATCCATATCAACTAAACCATGTCCGATCATTAGGTATTCAAATTTTTATGTTGTACTTGATTTATATAGTTATTTATGATTGTATGATTTATATAGTTGGTATTTATAATTTTCTTACTTTGTATGATTGTTTCTTATACATAGTGCCATGGTCTTGATGTCCATCCCGTCGGCCCACGCCCACTTTATGATTCGGATGTGGTAAATTCTCTTCATAACTATTTGTTGCATTTCGCATTTATGACAATTATGGCCATCAAGTTGACATAGAGATTTTAATCTAGGAGGTATGTGAACCGAATTTGAAACGGACCCTCTTGTCGAGAAGTTAAATTTAGTTGAAAAAGAAAATGAGTATTTGAAAGAAAAATTAAAAGAATTGAAGAAGAGAAGATGACCTTGAGTTCTATGTTGCCGATGTCATCGATGATCACAAGACGAAGAAGAATGCAATGCGCTTGAAGATGGATGCAATGCTTTGAAGCTTAAGAAGATTAGAAAATATGCCATTGATAATGAGGCTTGGTATCATTATGCCGTTGGATCAATTGTTACCTTAGTTACGATCTTCATCACATTTGTTGTGATGAGGGTAAGTTTTCTAGTGTTTTGCTTTACAAATGGATACTTAGCTTATTTTCCTCCTAAATGGCATAATTACCTAAGTTAGATAAAAAAATGAGCTATACTTAGCTTATTCAGTTCATTTATGACATACTAAGCATACTTAGGTAAAAATGGCATGATAATCTTTTGTTAGCTCCAAAATGATATAGACTTAGCTTATTTTCCTTGAAAATGACATAATAACCTTACTAAGCTCCAAAATGACATATTTACCTAGCTTAGCTCTAAAATGACCTACACTTAGCATTTTTACCTAGCTTAGCAATAAAATGGCATTTTTACCTATTTAGTTAGAAGAAGAAGAAGATAAAGAAGAGGAGAGGTGAAAAGAAAGATAAAAAATCTTCTTCTTCTTCTTCTTCTAACTAGTCTTCTTCTTCTTCTTCTTCTTCTTCTTCTTCTTCTTCTTCTTCTTCTTCTTCTTCTTCTTCTAACTTTCATCTTTCCCAATTTGCAGATTTGCTTTACATGAGGAAGTTTGGATTCATGGAGTGTACTATTCTTCCGGTGCTTCCTTGTTGTTTATGAAGACTTGTTTGGATATGTATGTCTATATGGATATGTTGTTGGAAACTTGTTTCTGGTTATGTATATATGGATATGTTGGACTTTGTTGAACTATGTTGTTGGATTGGATGAAATATTTTGTTGGACATGCTGTTGGATATGTTGAATATGTATGCATGTCTATCTGTGTTTGAAACCATGTCTAAGTAATGGGATTTAAATAAAAACAGGGGATATATAGCCTCTTTGCCGTCTGCTAGCAGACGACAAAGAGGACATGTGGCAGTCACATGTGCAAACTGGGAACACTGGCTGCCTATTTGGTCATTTTGCTGTCTGCTGGCGGACAGCATAACTGGACACTGGCAGCTTCCTAGTGCTGCCTAGTTGAGCTCTTTGTCGTCTGTCAGCGGACGGCAAAGAGCTTTGACTCTTTGCCGTCCGCTGGCAGACGGCAAAGAGCGCCGTTAACCCCCTAACGGCTCTCATGCCACCGCACTACCATCCGCTGTCTTTGCCTTCTGCTGGCCTCGGATGGCGGACGGCGTAATCCTTTGCTGTCCGTTTCTAAGAAGCGGATGGCAAAGAAGGCCTTTGCTGGCACGTGTTCATCTGGACAGTTTGCCGTTCGCTAGCAGACAGCAAAGAAGTTTGCCGTCCGTGATCTATGCCTTTGCCGTCTGCCATGGCGGACGGCAAAGAAGCTGATTCTAGTAGTGTAAGTTCATGATAAATTAAAGTTCAATTAATCATATTACTTAAGAACTCCCACTTAGATAGACATCCCTCTAGCCATCTAAATGATCACGTGATCCATATCAACTAAACCATGTCCGATCATCACGTGAGATGGAGTAGTTTTCAATGGTGAACATATCTATGTTGATCATATCTACTATATGATTCACGCTCGACCTTTCGGTCTCAGTGTTCCGAGGCCATATCTGCATATGCTAGGCTCGTCAAGTTTAACCCGAGTATTCTGCATGTGCAAAACTGGCTTGCACCCGTTGTATATGAACGTAGAGCTTATCACACCCGATCATCACGTGGTGTCTCAGCACGAAGAACTGTTGCAATGGTGCATACTTAGGGAGAACACTTATACCTTGAAATTTAGTGAGAGATCATCTTATAATGCTAGCGCCGAACTAAGCAAAATAAGATGCATAAAGGATAAACATCACATGAATATAAGTGATATGATATGGCCAGCATCATCTTGTGCATTTGATCTCCATCTCCAAAGCACCGTCATGATCACCATCGTCACTGGCTTGACACCTTGATCTCCATCGAAGCATCGTTGTCGTCTCGCCAACTATTGCTTCTACGACTATCGCTACCGCTTAGTGATAAAGTAAAGCAATTACATGGTGATTGCATTTCATACAATAAAGCGACAACCATATGGCTCCTGCCAGTTGCCGATAACTGTGTTACAAAACATGATCATCTCATACAACAATTTATATAATCACGTCTTGAACATATCACATCACAACAAGCCCTGCAAAAACAAGTTAGACGTCTTCTAATTTGTTGTTGCAAATTTTACGTGGCTGCTACGGGCTTAGCAAGAACAGTTCTTATCTACGCATCAAACCACAACGATTTTTCATCAAGTGTGCTGTTTTAACCTTCAACAGGGACCGGGCATAGTCAGACTCGATTCAACTAAAGTTGGAGAAACAGACACCCACTAGCCACCTGTGTGCGAAGCACGTCGGTAGAACCAGTCTCGCGTAAGCGTACGCGTAATGTCGGTCTGAGCCGCTTCATCCAACAATACCACCGAATCAAAGTATGACATGCTGGTAAGCAGTATGACTATTATCGCCCACAACTCTTCTTGTTCTACTCGTGCATTGTGGTGCCCCCGACTCAATTCGTACACTAATCATGCACGCAAATGTGTACGATCAAGATCAGGGACTCACGGGAAGATATCACAACACAACTCTAAAACATAAATAAGTCATACAAGCATCATAATACAAGCCAGGGCCTCGAGGGCTCGAATACAAGTGCTCGATCATAGACGAAGTCGATGGAAGCAACAATATCGAGTACGGACATAAGTTAAACAAGTATGCCTTAAGAAGGCTAGCACAAACCGATACAGATCGAAGAGGCGCTGGCCTCTGCCGGGATCCTCCTAACTACTCCTGGTCATTGTCACCGGCTGCACGTAGTAGTAGGCACCTCCGGGTAGTAGTCGCCATCGACGCCGGCGTCACGCTCTGGCTCCATCGTCTGTTGCAGCAATCGGGTAAAGAAAGGGGAAAAGGGGAACAAGGCAACCGTGAGTACTCATCCAAAGTACTGCAAAGCAAGGAGCTACACTACATATGCATGGATATATGTGTAAAGGTCCATATCGTGGACTGAACTGCAGAATGCCGTAATAAGAGGGGATAGCTAATCCTGTCAAGACTACGCTCGCAGCCTCGGTCTTGCAAAGATGAAGCGAGTAGTCTCAAGTCCTCCAAGTAGCATCGCAGTAGCAATAATCCTACCCGCGATCCTCCTCATAACCCCGATAGAGAGTGACCACCGGTTCTATCCGCACTTGGAAGGGTGTGTTTTATTAAGTATCCCGCTCTAGTTGTCATAAGGTCAAGGTACAACTCCAAGTCGCCCTGTTATCAAGATCACGGCTATTCAATAGATTAACTTCCCTGCAGGGGTGCACCACATAACCCAACACGCTTGATCCCATTTGGCCGGACACACTTTCCTGGGTCATGCCCGGTCAGCACGCCGGTCAAAACCTAAGTGCACAGGGGTCTGGGCCCATCGCCCATAGCACACCAAGACGCTATGGGGCGGCCGAAGCGAACTAGCCCCTTAATACAAGAGCAGGCTTACGTTCCAAACCGGTAGCGCGCCGCCGTCGGCCGACGTCACGAAGTGCCGCCGATACCACGACGCCGAGTGCCCATAACTATTCCCGCGTAGTTGGTTAGTGCGATAGACCAAATGGCCGACTCGGATCAAATACCAAGATCTCGTCAAGCGTGTTAAGTATCCGCGAACGCCGACCAGGCCAGGCCCACCTCTCTCCTAGGTGGTCTCAACCTGCCCTGTCGCCTCCGCCAAAGTAACAATGGGGCCGTCGGGAACCCAGCCCACCTCTACCGGATGGAGCCACCGTCCTTTCAAATTTCCATCTCCTAACAAGATCACGAGTAATGTAATAGTGTAAAGTATATAGTATATGCCCATGATCACCTCCCAAGTGATCACAGCCCAAAGAGTATAGCATGGCGATTTTGACAAGAGTGTAGGGCCACCGATGGAACACTAGCATCCTATACTAAGCAAGAGGATAGCGGTAAAGGTAACAACAGAGTAGCAAGGACAAAGCTATGCAGCGGTATAGGATTAATCAAAGCAATAATATGATACACTACTCTAATGCAAGCAGTATAGAGAAGAATAGGCGATATCCGGTGATCAGGGGGGGCTTGCCTGGTTGCTCGAACAAGAAGGAGGGTCGCGGTGACGTAGTCGCACCACGGGGCATCAACATCGCCACGGGTCTACCGGAGAGAAGAGGGGGGAGAAACAGTAAATACATAGCAAGCAGTGCATAACAGACAACAAGCGAGCTAGACGTGTTCTAACGCGGTATGAGGTTATACCGGTGAAGGGGGGAAACATCCGGAAAATATCCCGTGTTCCGTGTTTTCTACGCATGAACCGAAGTGAAATGTTGCAGGTTCACTATGCTAGGGACGTGGCGGACGATTTAACGGCTGCGATCCGGATTCGTCTCATCGTTCTGAGCAACTTTCATGTAGAAAGTTTTTCCATCTGAGCTACGGTCTATTTTATATTAATTTTTAAAGTTTTAAATCATTTTTAGGATTAATTTAAATATTTTAATTCAACATTATCCAGAACAGTGCACGCTGACGTCAGTATGATGTCAGCATGACGTCAACAGTCAACAGAGGCGTTGACTGGTCAACTGACGTGTGGGACCCCATCGTCATTGATTGTTTAGTCTAATTAGGGTTTAAGTAATCTAATTACTGTTTAATTAAACTAACTAGTTAATTAGATTAACTAAACCGGATTAATTTAGTTAATTTAATTAATTAATTAATTAATTAATTAATTAAATTTTTTTAATTCTCTTTTTTTTATAAAACCGTTCTGGGGCGGGCCCATATGTCATAGGCCCTGGGGCATAACGGGCGCCAGTGCGGGTGGTCTGAACAGGCGCCACGGGCACCCGACCAGGCAGAGGCCATGGCCCGACGCGGCTGGCGCCGCGGCCAAGGCGTCGGCCAAAGGAGGCAGCGGAGGTGGCATGCGCGCGATGAGGAGAAGCGGGAGGAGGAGGCCGCGGGTGGTGGCGGAGGGGGACCGGACCGCACGGGCAGCGAGGGGCTTGGCGGTGGCCGTGGCCGGTGACGGCAGCGCTGGAGCCGGCGCGCTCGTGGAAGCGCGCGTGGGCAGAGCTCGGGGGTGGTTCAGAGCGGGCGCCGCCTGAGCGAAGTAAGCGTCGCCTGGCGAAGCGGGCGCGAGGGATAAGTCGGGACGGGCGCGTGCGGTGCGCACGCGCTGGAGCCAAGAGGGGCGGTGACCACGACGGGACAGCGCGGGAGCGTGGCCACGCACGGGCGAGGGGCGACGGCGAGTGAGCGTGTGCGCGTGCGGAGAACGGCGACCGCGACGACGGGGAGAGAGGGAGATGGGGGTGGCGCTCACGGAGGGATGTAGGGTCCAAGGCAGTGGTGCTCGTGGTGGAGGTCGGGGACGACGGCGGCGTGGAGGAGGCAGTCCGGTGGGGAGGCGGTCGGGGAGGTCCGGCGAGGAGCGAAGCTCCGGGCGGCGATGGTGCGGCGCACGGCGTCGGGGGCACTTCCCGGTCCAGGAACGGGGAGGAGGTGGAGGACGCCGGTGAGCGACGTGTGGCGGCGGGGCACCGGCGTGAGGCGGGACAGCACCGGGCGGCGTCGGCGTCGATCCCCCGATCTCGATCCAGATCGGGGGGGGGGGGGGGACGAGTGGGCGATGTGGGAGGGGGTGAGTGGGGGTAGTGCGGTTAGGATTTCAGGGCGTGGCCTATAGGCCAGGCGGTGTGTGGGGAGTGGGCCGGCCTGACGGGCTGAATGGCCAGTTGGGCCACGAAGCCCACTGGGGGAGGGGGTTCTGTTTTTCTGTTTTTAACCCTTTGATGTTTTGCCTTTATCTTTTCTTATATTATTTGTTATTTTTGCTTTCTTTTAGTTTCCTTTTATTTTAGTTTTAGTAAATTATCAAAGTGGCACCTAACTAGATTTTACAAATTATGCCACTGCCACAATAGTTTAATACTTATAAAAATTTAGTTTGGAAAATGTTCATCATTTCTAAAGCATTAAATAATTGTATTTGCTACTGTTTTATTCATTTTAGAGTATTTAAACATTTTATAAAAGTGTGGTTTCTTCATCATAATTACCTATGCATTATTTTGCTCACTTCGAACATTTTAGTTTTAACATTTGAAAATTTTTATTGTTTGCTTGATTTTGAATTTGAATTCGAATCGGTTTCGAACTAACGCGAGATTAGCATCAGTAATCTAGGTGACGTGGCATCATTAGCGTGGAATTACTGTAGCCTAATTATCCGGGCGTCACATGCATATAACATCTACGCATAGATCTGGCTTGGATGCCACTGTTGGGGAACTCAGTAATTTCAAAATAATTCCTACGCACACGCAAGATCCATCTAGGAGATGCATAGCAACGAGCGGGGAGAGTGTGTCCACGTACCCTCGTAGACCGAAAGCGAACGCGTTTAGTAACGTGGTTGATGTGAAGGAAATATGCCCTAGAGGCAATAATAAAAGTTATTATTTATTTCCTTATATCATGATAAATGTTTATTATTCATGCTAGAATTGTATTAACCGGAAACATAATACATGTGTGAATACATAAACCTACAGAGTGTCACTAGTATGCCTCTACTTGACTAGCTCGTTAATCAAAGATGGTTATGTTTCCTAACCATGAACAAGGAGTTGTTATTTGATTAACGGGATCACATCATTGGTTGAATGATCTGATTGACATGACCCATTCCATTAGCATAGCACCTGATCGTATAGTTTGTTGCTAGTGCTTTTCTTCATGACTTATACATGTTCCTATGACTATGAGATTATGCAACTCCGTTTGCCCGAGGAACACTTTGGGTGCTACCAAACGTCACAACGAATCGGGTGATTATAAAGGTACATTACAGGTGTCTCCGAAGGTACATGTTGGGTTGGCATATTTCGAGATTAGGATTTGTCACTCCGATTGTCGGAGAGGTATCTCTGGCCCTCTCGGTAATGCACATCACATAAGCCTTGCAAGCATTGCAACTAAATGTGTTAGTTGTGAGATGATGTATTACGGAACGAGAAAAGAGACTTACCAAGAACTAGATTGAACTAGGTATTGGATACCGACGATCGAATCTCGGGCAAGTAACATACCGATGACAAAGGGAACAACGATGTTGTTATGCGGTCTCGACCGATAAAGATCTTCAGAGAATATGTAGGAACCAATATGGGCATCCAGGTCCCGCTATTGGTTATTGACCGAGAGGTGTCTCGGTCATGTCTACATAGTTCTCGAACCCGTAGGGTCCGCACGCTAACGCTTCGATGCGATGCTACTATGAGTTTTATGATGTTGATGTACCAAGGTTGTTCGAGTCCCGGATGAGATCACGGACATGACGAGGAGTCTCAAATGGTCGAGACATAAAGATTGATATATTGAAGCCTATGTTTGACTCCGAATCACTCCGGGTGAAATTGGGAATTTTACCGAGTACCGGGGTTACTGAACCCCGGGGGTCAATGGGCCTTGATGGGCCTTAGTGGGAAAGAGAAAAGGGGCCCTATAGCTGGCGCAGCCTTCCCCCTTCCCTAGTCCTATTAGGATTAGGAGAAGGGGTGGCGCCTCTCCTCTCTCCCTTGGTCAAACCCTAGTTGGACTAGGATTTGGGGGAATCCTACCCTAGTAGGAGTAGGACACCCCGTGCGCCTCCCTCCTGGCCGGCCAGCCCCTCCCTTCCCTCCTTTATATACAGGGCAGAGGGCACCCCATGACACACAAGTTGATCGATTAGATCGTTCCTTAGCCGTGTCGGTGCCCCTTCCACCAGATTACACCTCGATCATACCGTGAAGGAGCTTAGGCGGCCCTGCGTCGGTGGAACATCATCATCGCCACCACGCCGTCAGGTCGACGAAACTCTCCTCAACACTCGGCTGGATCGGAGTTCGAGGGACGCCATCGAGCTGAACGTGTGCAGAACTCGGAGGTGCCGTGACGCTCGGTACTGGATCGGTTGGATCGGGAAGAAGTACGACTACATCAACCGCGTTGTTATAACGCTTCGCTTTCGGTCTCACGAGGGTACGGGACGGATACTTATCCTCTCGTTGCTATGCCATCACCATGGTCTTGCGTGATCGTAGAAAATTTTTGAAATTACTACGCTCCCCAACAAAGGCATCCGAGCCTGGTTTTATGCGTTGATGTCATATGCACGAGTAGAACACAAGTGAGTTGTGGGCGATACAAGTCATACTACCTACCAGCATGTCATACTTTGGTTCAGCGGTATTGTGAGATGAAGCGCCCGGACCGACATTACGCCAGACGCTTACGCGAGACTGGTTTCACCGCTGTGAGCACTCGTTGCTTAAAGGTGACCGGCGGGTGTCTGTCTCTCTCACTTTAGTTGAACCGAAAGGCTACGCCCGTCCTTGAGAAGGTTAAACGGAGTCTATTTGACGAAGTATCGCTGTGGTTTTGATGCGTAGGTAAGAACGGTTCTTGCTCAGCCCGTAGCAGCCACGTAAAACTTGCAACAACAAAGTAGAGGACGCCTAACTTGTTTTTGCAGGGCATGCTTGTGATGTGATATGGTCAAGACATGATGCTATATTTTATTGTATGAGATGATCATGTTTTGTAACCGAAGTTATCGGCAATCGGCAGGAGCCATATGGTTGTCGCTTATTGTATGAGATGCAACGCCATGTAATTGCTTTACTTTATCACTAAGGAGTAGCGATAGTCGAGAAGCAATAGTTGGCGAGACGACAACGATGCTACGATGGAGATCAAGGTGTCGCGCCGGTGACGATGGTGATCATGACGGTGCTTTGGAGATGGAGATCACAAGCACAAGATGATGATGGCCATATCATATCACTTATATTGATTGCATGTGATGTTAATCCTTTATGCATCTTATTTTGCTTTGATTGACGGTAGCATTATAAGATGATCCCTTACTAAATTATCAAGAAGTGTTCTCCCGAGTATGCACCGCTATGAAAGTTCTTCGTCTTTGAGACACCACGTGATGATCGGGTGTGATAGGCTCTACGCTCAAATACAACGGTGCAAAACAGTTGCACACGCGAATACTCAGGTTATACTTGACGAGCTATGCATATAAGATATGACCTCGAACACGGAGACCGAAGGTCGAGCGTGAATCATATAGTAGATATGATCAACATATTGATGTTCACCATTGAAACTACTCCATCACACGTGATGATCGGTCATGGTGTAGTTGAAATGGATCACGCAATCACTTAGAGAATTGGAGGATATTTTTCTAAGTGGGAGTTCTTAAGTATATGATTAATTGAACTTAAATTTATCATGAACTTAGTACCGATAGTATCTTGCTTGTCTATGATGTGTAGATAGATGGCTCGTCTTTGTTGTTCCGTTGAATTTTAATGCGTTCCTTGAGAAAGCAAAGTTGAAAGATGATGGCAGCAATTACACGGACTGGGTCCGTAACTTGAGGATTATCCTTATTGCTGCACGGAAGAATTACGCCCCGAAGCACCGTTAGGTGCCAGGCCTGGTGCAAGGGCTGCGCCGAGGTTGTGAACGTCTGCAAAGCAAAGTCGATGACTACTCTATAGTTCAGTGTGCCATGCTTTACGGCTTAGAACCGGGACTTCAACGTCGTTTTGAACACCATGGAGCATATGAGATGTTCCAGAGTTGAAGTTAATATTCCAAGCGAATGCCCGGATTGAGAGATATGAAGTCTCCAATAAGTTCTATAGCTGTAAGATGGAGGAGAATGGTTCTGCGGTGAGCATATACTCGTAATGTCCGGATATAACAATCACTTGATTCAACTGGGAGTTAATCTTCCGGATGATTGCGCCATTGACAGAATTCTCCAATCACGCCACCAAGCTACAAGAGCTTCGTGATGAACTATAATATGCAAGGGATGACCAAAACTATGCCCGAGCTCTTCGCGATGCCGAAAGTCATGGAGGTAGAAATCAAAAGGAGCATCAAGTGTTGATGGTTAACAAAACCACTAGTTTCAAGAAAAGGGCAAAGGAAAGAAAAGGAAACTTCAAAAGAGCAGCAAGCAAGTTGCTGATCAAGAGAAGAAACCCAAGTCTGGTCCTAAGCCTGAAACCGAGTGCTTCTATTGCAAGCAGGCTGGTCATTTGAAGCGGAACTGCCCCAAGTATTTGGCGGATAAGAAGGATGGCAAGGTTAACAAAGGTATATGTGATATACTTGTTATTGATGTGTACCTTACTAATACTCGCAGAGCACTGGTATTTGATACGGGTTCATTGCTAATATTTGCAACTCAAACAGGGCTACGGATTGCGAAGATTGGCTAAGGACGAGGTGACGATCGCGCGTGGGAAATGGTTCCAAAGTCGATGTGATCGCAATCGGCACGCTACCTCTACATCTACCTTCGGGATTAGTATTAGACCTAAATAATTGTTATTTAGTACCATCGTTGAGCATGAACATTATATCTGGATCTTGTTTGATGCGAGACGGTTATTCATTTAAATCGAGAATAATGGTTGTTCCATTTATATGAATAATATCTTTTATGGTCATGCACCATTGAAGAATGGTTTGTTTTACTCAATCTTGATAGTAGTGATACACATATTCATAATGTTGAAACCAAAAGATGCAGAGTTGATAATGATGGTGCAACTTATTTGTGGCACTCGCCGCTTAGGTCATATCGGTGTAAAACGCATGAAGAAACTCCATGCTGATGGACTTTTGGAGTCACTTGATTATGAATCACTTGGCACTTATGTAACCGTGCCTTATGGGCAAGATGACTAAAACACCGCTTCTCCGGAACTATGGAGAGAGCAACAGATTTATTGGAAATCATACATACCGATGTATGTGGTCCAATGAATGTTGAGGCTCGTGGCGGATATCGTTATTTTCTCACCTTCACAGATGATTTGAGCAGATATGGGTATATCTACTTAATGAAACACAAGTCTGAAACATTTGAAAAGTTCAAAGAATTTCAGAGTGAAGTGGAAAATCATCGTAACAAGAAAATAAAGTTTCTACGATCTGATCGTGGAGGAGAATATTTGAGTTACGAGTTTGGCCTACATTTGAAACAATGCGGAATAGTTTCGAACTTACGCCACCGAACACCACAACGTAATGGTGTGTCCGAACGTCAGAATCGTATTTTATTAGATATGGTGCGATCTATGATGTCTCTTACTGATTTACCGCTATCATTTTGGGGTTATGCTTTAGAGACGGCTACATTCACTTTAAATAGGGCACCATCTAAACCGCTGAGACGACGCCTTATGAACTATGGTTTGGCAAGAAACCAAAGTTGTCGCTTTTGAAAGTTTGGGGCTGCGATGCTTATGTGAAAAGCTTCAACCTGATAAGCTCGAACCCAAATCGGAGAAATGTGTCTTCATAGGATACCCAAAGGAGACAGTTGGGTACACCTTCTATCACAGATCCAAGGCAAGATTTTGTTGCTAAATTCGAAACTTTTTGAGAAAGAGTTTCTCACGAAAGAAGTGAGTGGGAGGAAAGTAGAACTTGATGAGATAATCTGTATCTACTCCCTTATTGAGAAGTAGTACATCACGTAAAACAGTTTCGTGACACCTACACCAAATAGGGAGGAAGCTAATGATGATGATCATGAAACTTCAGATCAAGTTTCTACAGAACTCAGAGATCAACCAGAACAAGATCCGCACTGAGTGGTACGGTAATCCTGTTTTGGAAGTCATGTTATCGGAACATGATGAACCTACGAACTATGAAGAAGCGATGGTGAGCCCAGATTCCACAAAATGGCTTGAGGCCATGAAATCTGAGATGGGATCCATGTATGAGAACAAAGTGTGGACTTTGGTTGACTTGCCCAATGATCGGCAAGCAATTGAGAATAAATGGATCTTCAAGAAGAAGACCGACGCCGACGGTAATGTTATCGTTTATAAAGCTCGACTTGTTGCAAAAGGTTTTCGACAAGTTCAAGGGATTGACTACGATGAGACCTTCTCACCCGTAGCGATGCTTAAGTCCGTCTCGAATCATGTTAGCAATTGCCGCATTTTATGATTATGAAATTTGGCAAATGGATGTTAAAACTGCATTCTGAATGGATTTCGGAAGAAGAGTTGTATATGATGCAACCGAAGGTTTTGTCGATCCAAAGGAGCTAACAAAGTGTGCAAGCTCCAGCGATCCATTTATGGACTGGTGCAAGCCTCTCGGAGTTGGAATAAACGCTTTGATAGTGTGATCAAAGCATTTGGGTTTATATGACTTTTGGAGAAGCCTGTATTTACAAGAAAGTGAGTGGGAGCTCAGAGCATTTCGATATTATATGTGGATGACATATTATTGATCGGAAATGATATAGAATTTCTGGATAGCATAAAGGATACTTGAATAAAAGTTTTTCGATGAAAGACCTCGTAAAGCTGCTTACATATTGGGCATTAAGATCTATAGAGATAGATCAAGACGCTTAATAGGACTTTCACAAAGCACATACCTTGATAAAGTTTTGAAAAGTTCAAATGGATCGTGCAAAGAAAGGGTTCTTGCCGGTATTACAAGGTGTGAAGTTGAGTAAGACTCAATGCCCGACCACCGCAGAAGATAGAGAGAAAATGAAAGATGTTCCTATGCTTCAGCCATAGGCTCTATCATGTATGCAATGCTGTGTACCAGACCTGATGTGTGCCTTGCTGTAAGTTTAGCAGCAGGTACCAAAGTAATCCAGAGTGGATCATCGGACAGCGGTCAAGAACATCCTTAAGTACTTGAGAAGAACTAAGGATATGTTTCTCATTTATGGCGGTGACAAAGGCTCGTCAAACGGTTACGCCGATGCAAGTTTTGACACTGATCCGGACGATTCTAAATCGCAAACCGGATACGATTTACATTAAACGGTGGAGCTGTCAGTTGGTGCAGTTCCAAACAAAGCGTCGCTATGGGATCTACATGTGAAGTTGAGTACATAGCTGCTTCGGAAGCAGCTAATGAAGGAGTCTGGATGAAGGAGTTCATAACCGATCTAGGTGTTGTACCTAGTGTATCGGGTCCAATGAAAATCTTTTGTGACAATATGGTGCAATTGCCTTGGCAAAGGAATCCAGATTTCACAAGAGAACCAAGCACATCAAAAGACGCTTCAACTCCATCCGGATTTGGTCCGTGGGAGACATAGAGATATGCAAGATACATACGGATCTGAATGTTGCGCACTCGCTGACTAAGCCTCTTCCACGAGCAAAACATGATCAGCACCAAGACTCCATGGGTGTGAGAATCATTACTGTAATCTAGATTATTGACTCTAGTGCAAGTGGGAGATCAAGGAAATATGCCCTAGAGGCAATAATAAAAGTTATTATTTATTTCCTTATATCATGATAAATGTTTATTATTCATGCTAGAATTGTAT
This sequence comes from Aegilops longissima, assembly GCA_021605205.1. Taxonomy (NCBI): domain Eukaryota; kingdom Viridiplantae; phylum Streptophyta; class Magnoliopsida; order Poales; family Poaceae; genus Aegilops; species Aegilops longissima. The sequence continues at coordinate 61,807,688 of CM038677.1, forward strand.
TAACCGGAAACATAATACATGTGTGAATACATAAACCTACAGAGTGTCACTAGTATGCCTCTACTTGACTAGCTCGTTAATCAAAGATGGTTATGTTTCCTAACCATGAACAAGGAGTTGTTATTTGATTAACGGGATCACATCATTGGTTGAATGATCTGATTGACATGACCCATTCCATTAGCATAGCACCTGATCGTATAGTTTGTTGCTAGTGCTTTTCTTCATGACTTATACATGTTCCTATGACTATGAGATTATGCAACTCCCGTTTGCCCGAGGAACACTTTGGGTGCTACCAAACGTCACAACGAATCGGGTGATTATAAAGGTACATTACAGGTGTCTCCGAAGGTACATGTTGGGTTGGCATATTTGAGATTAGGATTTGTCACTCCGATTGTCGGAGAGGTATCTCTGGGCCCTCTCGGTAATGCACATCACATAAGCCTTGCAAGCATTGCAACTAAATGTGTTAGTTGTGAGATGATGTATTACGGAACGAGAAAAGAGACTTACCAATGTGAGATTGAACTAGGTATTGGATACCGACGATCGAATCTCGGGCAAGTAACATACCGATGACAAAGGGAACAACGATGTTGTTATGCGGTCCGACCGATAAAGATCTTCGTAGAATATGTAGGAACCAATATGGGCATCCAGGTCCCGCTATTGGTTATTGACCGAGAGGTGTCTCGGTCATGTCTACATAGTTCTCGAACCCGTAGGGTCCGCACGCTTAACGCTTCGATGATGCTTACTATGAGTTTTATGATGTTGATGTACCAAGGTTGTTCGAGTCCCTGATGAGATCACGGACATGACGAGGAGTCTCAAATGGTCGAGACATAAAGATTGATATATTGGAAGCCTATGTTTGACTCCGAATCACTCCGGTGAAATTGGGAATTTTATCGAGTACCGGGTTACGGAACCCCGGGGTCAATGGGCCTTGATGGGCCTTAGTGGGAAAGAGAAAAGGGGCCCTATAGCTGGCGCAGCCTTCCCCTTCCCTAGTCCTATTAGGATTAGGAGAAGGGGTGGCGCCTCTCCCTCTCCCCTTGGTCAAACCCTAGTTGGACTAGGATTTGGGGGAATCCTACCCTAGTAGGAGTAGGACACCCCGTGCGCCTCCCTCCTGGCCGCCAGCCCTCCCTTCCTCCTTTATATACAGGGCAGAGGGCACCCCATGACACACAAGTTGATCGATTAGATCGTTCCTTAGCCGTGTCGGTGCCCCTTCCACCAGATTACACCTCGATCATACCGTGGCGGAGCTTAGGCGAAGCCCTGCGTCGGTGGAACATCATCATCGTCACCACGCCGTCGTCTTGACGAAACTCTCCTCAACACTCGGCTGGATCGGAGTTCGAGGACGCCATCGAGCTGAACGTGTGCAGAACTCGGAGGTGCCGACGCTCGGTACTGGATCGGTTGGATCGGGAAGAAGTACGACTACATCAACCGCGTTGTTATAACGCTTCCGCTTTCGGTCTACGAGGGTACGTGGACGGATACTCTATCCTCTCGTTGCTATGCCATCACCGTGGTCTTGCGTGATCGTAGAAAAATTTTTGAAATTACTACGTTCCCCAACATGATGTAGTCAAACGACTTCGCGATCCAACCGATCAAGTACCAAACGCACGGTACCTCCGCGATCTGCACATGTTCAGCTTGGTGACATCCCTCGAACTCTTGATCCAGCTGAGGCCGAGGGAGAGTTCCGTCAGCACGACGGCATGGTGACGGTGTTGATGAAAAGTTATCGATGCAGGGCTTCGCCTAAGCACTACAACGATATGACCGAGGTGGAAATCTGTGGAGGGGGGCACCGCACACGGCTAAGACAACTGTCAACTTGTGTGTCCTAGGGTGCCCCCCTGCCCCCGTATATAAAGGAGCAAGGGGGAGGCCGGCCGACCCTCATGGGGCGCGCCCCAAGTAGGATTCCTACTAGGAATCCTATTCCGAGTAGGTTTCCAACAAGGGAAGAGAGGGGGAAGGAAGGAGAGGGAGAGAGGGAGAAGGAAAGTGGGGCGCCGCCCCCCCCCCCTTCCCTTGTCCTATTCGGACTCCAAGGGGAGGGTGGGCGCGGCCTGCCCTGTCTGCCCTCCTCTCTCTCCACTAAGGCCCATGGTGGCCCATTAATTCCCCCGGGGGGGTTCCGGTAACCCCTCCGGCACTTCGGTTTTACCCGAAACCACTCGGAACACTTCCGATGTCCGAATAACATGGTCCAATATATCAATCTTTATGTCTCGACCATTTAGAGACTCCTCGTCATGTCCGTGATCACATCCGGGACTCTGAACTACCTTCGGTACATCAAAACACATAAACTCATAATACCGATCGTCATCGAATGTTAAGCGTGCGGACCCTACGGGTTCGAGAACTATGTAGACATGACCGAGACTCATCTCCGGTCAATAACCAATAGCGGAACCTGGATGCTCATATTGGCTCCCACATATTCTACGAAGATCTTTATCGGTCAAAACGCATAACAACATACGTTGTTCCCTTTGTCATCGGTATGTTACTTGCCCGAGATTCAATCGTCGGTATCTCTATACCTAGTTTAATCTCGTTACCGACAAGTCTCTTTACTCGTTCCGTAATGCATCATCCCGTAACTAACTCATTAGTCACATTGCTTGCAAGGCTTATAGTGATGGGCATTACCGAGAGGGCCCAGAGATACCTCTCCGACAATCAGATTGACAAAACCAAATCTCGAAATACGCTAACCCAACATGTACCTTTGGAGACACCTGTAGAGCTCCTTTATAATCACCCAGTTACGTTGTGACGTTTGGTAGCACACAAAGTGTTCCTCCGGTAAACGGAAGTTGCATAATCTCATAGTTATAGGAACTTGCATAAGTCATGAAGAAAGCCATAGCAATATACTAAACGATCAAGTGCTAAGCTAACGGAATGGGTCAAGTCAATCACATCATTCTCCTAATGATGTAATCCCATTAATCAAATGACAACACATGTCTATGGTTAGGAAACATAACCATCTTTGATTAATGAGCTAGTTACCCAGTACAAAGTGTACGGTGTCCATGGGTAGGGTCTTTAGGTCAGGCTTGTTACCCTACCCCCAATACATGTCCTCGTCACCCGGTACCCACGAAACACTTCCGGTGTCCAAATACTATCGTCCTATATATGAATCTTTACCTCTCGACCATTCCGAGACTCCTCTTCATGTCCATGATCTCATCCAGGACTCCGAACAACATTCGGTCATCAAACCACATAACTCATACAATATAAAATTGTCATCAAACATTAAGCGTGCGGACCCTACGGGTTCGAGAACTATGTAGACATGACCGAGACACCTCTCCGGTCAATAACCAATAGCGGATCCTGGATGCTCATATTGGCTCCCACATATTCTACGAAGATCTTTATCGGTCAAACCGCATAACAACATACGTTGTTCCCTTTGTCATCGGTATGTTATTTGCCCGAGATTCGATCGTCGGTATCATCATAACTAGTTCAATCTCATTACTGGCAAGTCTCTTTACTCGTTCCGTAATGCATCATCCCGCAGCTAACTCATTAGTCACATTGCTTGCAAGGCTTATAGTGATGTGCATTACCGAGAGGGCCCAGAGATACCTCTCCGATACACGGAGTGACAAATCCTAATCTCGATCTATGCCAACTCAAAAAACACCATCGGAGACACCTGTAGAGCATCTTTATAATCACCCAGTTACGTTATGACGTTTGATAGCACACTAAGTGTTCCTCCGGTATTCGGGAGTTGTATAATCTCATAGTCATAGGAACATGTATAAGTCATGAAGAAAGCAATAGCAACAAACTAAACGATCATCGTGCTTAGCTAACGGATGGATCAAGTCAATCATATCATTCTCTAATGATGTGATCCCATTAATCAAATGACAACTCATGTCTATGGCTAGGAAACTTAACCATCTTTAATTGATGAGCTAGTCAAGTATAGGCATACTAGTGACACTCTGTTTGTTTATGTATTCACACATGTACTAAGTTTCCGGTTAATACAATTCTAGCAGGAATAATAAACATTTATCATGATATAAGGAAATATAAATAACAACTTTATTATTGCCTTTAGGCATATTTCCTTCACAATGATGTGTTGCCATCCTATGATGTTTGAGTAGATTTTTTTGTCCTATGGGTAATTAGTGAATTGCTAGGATTATTTTAAATTTCTTGTGGTTACGTTGTTGTCCTTTGGTACCCATCATATGAGCGTGCAAATGGATCACACCATAGGATTAGTTGTATGTTGATAGGACTATGCATTGGATGGCAAGAGTGACGAGAACTTCTTCCTACCATAGAATTCATACGGGATTGAAAGGGGACCAATATATCTTAATGCTATGGGTGGGTTTTACCTTAATGAACTTTAGTAGTTGCGGATACTTGTTAATAGTTTCAATCATAAGTGCATAAATTTCCAAGTAAGGGATATCATAGTAGCAGTGACCTCTCCCACATATAAACTTGACATTGGTCTAGTAACTTAGCCAATTGCTTAGGGATAATTCCGCAAATCTTACCATCACTTTTGCACACTCGCTATATTAACTTTATTGTTCTTTTTTTTTAAACAACACATAACTTTTATTTTTATTTTTTTTATTATCTTGCAAACCTATCTCATCACACCTACAAAGTAATTTTATCCTCGTTCTAGGTAAAGCAAACGTTAATGTGCGTAGAGTTGTATCGATGGTCGATAAAACTTGAAGAGAATATAAATTCTACCTTTAGCTCATCGTTGGGTTCGACACCCTTACTTATCAAAAAAGATACAAACAATCCCCTGTACTTGTGGGTTATCAAGTACTAGCTGGGAGCTCCAGCCGGTAGTACTGCCTACTTGGGCGGTAGTATCACCCCCCCTTGGAGCGGCCTACCGCTCCAAGTACCAGACCTGTGTAGGGGCCAAATCCTCTCAGGTTTGGAGCGGCACTAGGGCAGTAGTGCACCACTAGTCCCAGCTTAATTTATTTAGTCGGTACTATCAGCCACCCCAGCGGTTGTACCGCTCCGGTGGTTTTGGCCATGTTGTGGGGTAGCGGTTGTACCGCCTAGTATTTTTTCCGCAGCATAACGGTTATAATTGATCGGACTATAAAAGGAGAAGATAGTGATGCTGGGTAAAGACATGACTGCTTTTATTCAAAACTCGGACACAAATTGTCAGAGATTTCTAAATCTCTCAATTAGTTGCTAGGTTGAGTTATTAGCAGTGACTCCTAGGTACTCAAAGGAGCCCGATAAATTGTACATGTGGGTACAACTTTACTAAACTCGCATGTGGTCTTCATAGGGCCCACACGTAGATTGATCCTCGGTACTCAAAGTAGCGCCGTAGAACACACTGCGGATCCAACTTCACTGGACCCACATGTGCGCTTTAGAGGACACACATGTGGGCTTGTCGATTTATTGCAACCTACTAGAACAAGGCTGATAGAGTAAGGAAAAAAGATTAGGCACCAACCATACCCTTGAGCGTCCAAAGCTAACTTCGTTCGTGATTGTAAGCCCCAGGATATCAAACATTAAGCTTGACTTCATGTGCATCTCTTCAAGACGGAGTGTATTTTTGTGATAAGCTATCTATCTCTCCGGCGGGTGTTGACTTTGTCAATCTTGATACATGTGTGTGCATGCACGTTGATACCTACACATTTGATTTGTGGGTTTTTATGTCGCATATATTGTGCATGTTGATAAAATTAGATGGTACGCTGCACACTGCTGCGGAAATCAGTTGCAATATATGTCAATAAGATTTGATGAATATAGATATTTAGATTAACACGTGAACTAAAATTAAAAATACATACGACTTTTTCTTTGAGAGAATGCCATCATGGCTATTTTATTGCATTGATAAAATAGTTACATCGTTTACAATGGCATTCACCAAAAAATCGGGGGTTCCTCAACCCAACTACTCGAGATATCATTCTCGTGAGCATATTTTGCAAGGCTATGAGCTACCTCATTAGTTTCTCTAACACACTGCAAGAATTCCACTCTTCCAATCACCACTAGTAGAGAAATGGTTATACACAATTTCTATTGGTGATACATCATAAGTAATAGGTTACTGGTGGTGCAGTCTAAAATTCACGTCACTAGTATTTGAGATCCAACAGTCTCGTCCAACACAAGTTACTTGTGACGTGTCACTTTTTGTCATGCCACTACTATTGTGTATGCTGATTTTTTTTAGGCCAAACACGAAGACCAACCAAAAGGCTAAGCGCGTATCTAACGAGACTATGTCCCTTGATATTTGAAAGCCTACGTTCAAAAATAAATGAACAGGATTGTAAATCTAAGGACATTAACTTGATCTCCCTAATGCTGTGAGCATGTTTCCAACAACTTCCTTGCAATCCGAAGCAATGACCACATGTGTCTGCATAAGATCTGCAGCTAGCGCCACTGCCTCCTCCTGACAAGTCAAAGCTTCACGGGTCGCCGACTCGAATACTCGATCAAAAGTTATTGCTAAGGCCCCCAAATATGACTCACCGCCTTCTCTGCAGATGACACCCACCGTGCCATGTCCACCTTGATCTTTCAATAGCCAAGTGGTGGAGGGGTCCATCGCAGCTCAACTGTCTCAACTTGTGTGCCCGCCCTTGCCTAGTCGGCCTGCTGGCCGATATCTATGTGATGAAACGATCAATGAAGCAATGCATATTAGACGAGCTCTGGAAGTCATGCTCATGATTCGCCTTCTGTCTAGTGTGCCATATAGCTCATAGTGTGACAAGTACCCTAACGAAGGCCGTGACCGAGAGCTTCTCCATAACCGTGAAGATCCATCGGTGTACACCTGGCTCCGTTGTCCCACTTATAGCCGTAACAAGCTCCTCATCCTCAAATGCACAAACACATCTCAACATAGTGCACTCCATTAATGAATGACGCCATGAATCCTTGCTACCACACAAAACACAGCTGCTGGACGTGACCATGTTCTGGTGGTGAAGCGAAAACAATCTAACCTTGGAGGGCACTTGAATTTTCCAAAGATGGCACCATGAACGTTGCTCGGTCTCGGAAAACCGAGGCGACTTAGCTGGCGATTTGGGCCGGCCCATCTGTAGTGTCCGTACACCATTCAGGTTCCATTTTGGGAACCTTCTAGATGATTCTCAGCCACTTTTTACTGTTTTTGGGAACCTTCTAGAAGGTTCCTGAACCGTTCTTTATATTTCCTTTCAATTTTTTCTTTTTCTTTTTTTCCTTTACATGTACTTTTTTATTTTTTCTTTCATTTTTCCTTTTCAAGTATATTTCTTTTTTCAAAAATGTTCTGAAATTAAAAATGTTCGTATTTCTTATTATTTTTTCATTTTTCCAGATTTTGTTCCTGTTTTCAATTTTTTCGAGAAATTTCAAAATGTTCTAGTATTTCAAAATTTGTTCACTTCTTTTCAAAAATGTTCGAAAATTCAAAACATATTAAAATTTCTAAAAATATGTGCATTTTTTAAATTTTGTTCACAAATTCAAGAAATGTTCGTGGATTTCAGAAAATGTCCCTGTTTTCAAAAATTGTTCACAAATATAAAATATGTTCATGTTTCCAAAATTGGTTTGCAAATTCAAAAAATGTACGGCAATTTACACAAAATATTGCTCTTTTCAGAAATTGTTCATTTTTTAGAAAGATGTTCCTGTTTTCAAAATTTGTTCACATATTCAAAAATAATAATCATATTTTCAGAATTTGTCCGCAAATCGAATGAATGTTCGGGAGAATTTCATAAAATATTCACGTTTGAAAAAATATTCATAATTTCAGAAAATGTTTGAGTTTTCAATTTTGTTACTGTTTTTTTAAATATTCACATTTTGAAAAAGTTGTTTGTAGTTTGAAAAAATGTTCTTGTTTTCAATTTTGTTCCCTTTAAAAAAAGTTTCTTTGTTTTCGTAAATACATTTGCTTTTGTGAGAAATAAAACCACGTTCGAAAATTCAAAAAAAATATGTTATTTCGCCGCCTATAGTTCATATAAACTGAGCTGGCATTTTAGACAAGCTGGACTATGAACACAGTGGCTAGCAACGTTGGTGTGCTCACTTGAGGTCGTGTGTTTGATCCCATGCATGGATATTTTTGGAATTTTTTTATGAGCTGTTCTTTATATTTTACTGTTACCCTTCTTTACCACTAGAGTAGAGTCAGCTTGTCGCACAGGTTAGCGTCAAAATGGTAAAAAAAAAATCCAAAGACGAAAGTAATTTTAAAAATAAACTTTTGGCGAAACCATTTCACAGAAATTACTCTTTCAGGTAGCTCCTAATTATTGGGCGCAACCCAAAAAGGTTAGATTTTGTGAAATAGTTTCGCCGAGAGTTTATTTTAAAATTATTTCCTGGCTAGCTGTGCGGTCGTGTTTGCTGCTGGTCGCGGGTTCGATTCCCACCTAGGTCCCCGTTTTTTGTTGATTTTTCACGGCGCGCTGCCTTAGCTATCCCTTTTACGAATCATCGACTATTTGCCGCAATAAGGGAGGTCCCCTCGGTCTCTATACTGGACGAATTACCACGTCCTTCTTGGGTTATTTGCTATTTGGGAAATGGGCTTGGCCTATTTGCTATTTGGGCTGAAGAAAACGGGCCACTATCCCTCTTGTAGCTCTCTCTCCTTGTTTCCAAATCAAAGGCCAAGCAAAAGGAAAAAAAAGAAGAACTCGCCGTCTCTGCCGGACGAGCCCCTCTTTGTCTCTCCCGCAGCCGCCGGCCACCCACATCGCCTTCCTCTCCCAGCTCGTCGCCGGCGGCCTTCTCCCCCTCCCACCCGCACCTCAGCAGCCCCATCCGTCCGCAGCAAGCACCTCACCCAGCCCTCTCCTCGCGAGCCCTCTCCGCCTCTCCTGCAACCCCTCTCCGCAGCCACCAACGCCGGCCGATTCTGGCGAGCCCCGACGGCTATGGCTGGCGCGCAGCTCACCGTGGACCTCGCCTCCCTCCGCTGCATCCTCGCCCCCGGCCAGACCCGCCGCACACGGCCTCCAGTGCTCGTGCCCAACCCCTCCCTACGGCTAGGGTTTTAGGCACGGCGTCTCCTTCGTCGCCGGCGCGGCTACGGTCTCACGGGCGGATCCTCTCTGACGGGGCTGTGCACGGCATCGGCTACAAAAGTGCCATGGTGAGCTCCTCTGCTTCCTCCGTTCTCCGGCAGCGTGTGTACACCATGCAGTACTGCTCATTGCCGGTGTTGATGTTTGTATAGGTGTCAGTGTGTGTACACAACCATTGTCAACACAATCGAATCATTAATCTGCCTACATAATCATTAATTTGTGTTGATAATGAGCAGTTGGGTTGGTCCTGATCTTGCCAATCATCAAATATACTTGCTGTAGTTACTTAAATTGCTTAATGTCAGGGGTAGCACTTGAAGCTGATTATCTGCTGCCCTGTGTCACTGAAACTCAACAGCAAGCTGTTCAACTGAAGTCATAATCCGCATTTGCTAGGCTTGATCCTGCAAGCTGCTCAACTGACCGCACCGCGAACGCCTCGGCGGCTGCTGTACACGTCATCGGCTACAAAACTGCCATGTGTCCTGTTTGTTTGTGGCGTGAGCACCGGATTGATGTGAAATTGTTAATAAATTGTGTTCCCATTACAGCCGCGTGTGTAGATCCAGAGCAAGGGGATCTTGCTCCATCTGTTTCTCCCATAATGCTTCTCAATCAACCATATGCAAAATGATTATAAAAAGTACATTTGATTAAGCAAAAATTATAAATGTTCTGTTCAGCCTTGAAAAGAAGTCCTGCACTTCAATCTTAGGCGCTGGATGTGCTCTCTTTCAATTGGATTGTTTGGGCCTAATTGATTTTGAATCTCATTTGCCTGTAGGTCGCTTGTTCTTGCTGTTGCTGCGCCGGATCTGTTGCTGCTTTGATCAATCTGTGGGTAGGCCTTTATTTTGACCTGTTCTTTCTTGTTTGCTCTGGTTCTAGCTGTGATTTTGACATTGCTTTTGCTGTGGCTTTGTCGATGGTTTGCAGGTGTGGCTTCTATTGGTAGATCCCCTCCTCGGATTCTCGTTCGATCTGTGCCGGCCTTCACGTCTTCGTCCAAGGAACTACAGGTCGATCCCTCCTCTCTTTCCTTTCTCTGTTCCTTTTTATTTGCAGAACTAGACTTTGCTTTCATGCGTCGGTCTTTGTTGTCTTCTCTGTACAGGGATGTTTATTGGATTCGGTTCATGTGTCGGTTAGCTGCTGTTAGATTCGGTTGGTTTGTAGGTTAGCCAAGGAGTGTATCTCTTGTCTAATTGAGTAACCACTGCACGCTCCTGAATTGCTGGTTTCAGATTGTAAAACAAAGAGATATGTGCCTCAAACTACTTTGATTAGAATCTGTAGTTTCGGTCCTTCCCTAATTTCATTGATTACCGCAGATGGCAGTAGCATGTTAGGTTGCCAGCTCTATAAATTATAGAGTAACGATGCATGGTAGTAAGCTTGCTGACCAACCATGGATATATTTCAGCGCACTTTTATTATATGAATGACTGAAGGCCTGTTTTCTCCTGCAGGAGAAGCTACTTCTGATTGTGCATTAGCCTTTCTTCTTTGAAACTACTCATAACCATGACCATATCGCTTAGCTGGAACACCTCCTAACTCCGATCCCCTTGACTCCCAATAAAACTTGTGCACTAAGCAAGGAAGCATGTACTACTGCACTACATATACACTATTTTTTCTGGAATTTTGTCTCGTCTCAGATATAGATTACAAATTCAGTGAAATTTACTTCTGTGTGCTGTTGCTTCAAGTTAAAGTTTGGTCACTTATTTTTAGGTCTACCCTGCCGACCATTTCTATAAAAATAAACAAATTCTCTATTTATAGTCTTGACTGCCGTTTTTCCTTTTGGTTGTGTATATGCCTATTTCTGAAGGTTTATATCTGAAGGATTATGCTTTCTCTATTTGATCTAGATACTTTCTTCATACTATCATGTATATGTGAAGATTCTTAGTTGTCCATAATTCTCTATTAGATGATTTCCATCCGTGTTTGACTAATGTGTGGATGGTCATGTTTTAGCATGTATCTTTGTAAAGAATCGGCAAATTGTTTATCTGCTTGCTGCTACAAGGACTATGGTTTCGCTTGACATAAAGGAGAAGAGAAAAATGGAAGGGATAAATTAATGATGTACCCAGTGTCTACGTTGAGTTTCCAACACGTATACGTGCACATATCAACGTAATTTTAGCCATCTTTTTTTCTCTTAAAAGGTCGTATGGTAGTATTTTTAGTGCTCTTTGTCATTTAGTTTAAATCTATGCAGTTACAAGCGATGGTAATATTCCTCATATAGTTACACTAAAGAAGGTAATTTTCCTCATATAGTTACACTAAAGAATGGTAATATTCCGCATATAGTTACACTAAAGAATGGTAATATTCCTCATATAGTGCTCTTTTAGTATTTTTAGCTACAGTCACTATCGATTGTAATATTCCTCATGTGGTCAAAATAGAGATACTTTGACTTTAGACAAACTTATATGCAGACTAAAAAGGACCAGAGGGAGTATTATCAAGTTCTCCCCATCTAGATGGCAATATTTTCTTTTAATGATTTTCATGGCGCACACTACATTGAGTTAATTATAACCCCTCTTTTTTAGTGTAACCCCTCTACTGATGTTGGCAAAGGCGGCTATTTCTTATGCTTCCGCACCGGTAAGCTCTGCCTTTTCACATGATTCCAACCAGACCCCATCAATATTAATGCTTGTTCTCATGGTACTTCTAACATCATGTAGTTACGCCACCCGTCAACTGTTTGCTACGCCCGTTTCGAGCACTCTGCCGCCTAGCAGTCAGTGTCAAGAAACACAGGAAAAGCACCGGTTTAGCAATCACCTTCATGCGGTGGTAGCACATCCAAAAACAACGCAAAACGATGTTCCAAGCTCTGCATCTCCACACCATACGGTTGATGAACTCACACCATATGGCACAACCATACGGCTACTAGGTCCTATGGACTTTGCCAACTACCTAAGGAGGCAGTATCCCCACCTGGTAATAGATCTTCACACCCACAGTCTGTTATAATATTAAATCACTCAATTCAACCAATTACACTGGTGCATGTTCTTCAACCCTCCCGTTGCATCTTCCAGATTGGCGATGAGATCACAGTTCTCTTGGAAGGAAGTAAATGCTCGTTGCCTCTCTCACCTCGCAACTGCACGAGGTCACATCCAACTTGACATGATGAAGTTTTCCGACAAGATAATTGCTGCAAAAAGCCACACATGCACTTGTTGTGCACCACGTTGTTTTGCGGAGTGTTCACCTAGAGGCGCCACGGCAACCAACGGTTCGTTTCGCTCACATTTGGTTGTGTTTCCTATCGACGAATCCTCACACACATTATGTGTGAACAGAATGTGTTTTCTTATCTCTGACAGATGATGACAACACTACCCCAGTTAGAACGGCGATTGCTGGGCATCGCCTTCACCTATCGCCTTGTGAAGGTACTTATACCCACAACTTCTTACATTCCATACCATTACCTGCTTCACTTACACTATGTTTCCCCTTAATTGCAGGCAATACTTCTTCGAGCAAGCGGACCAAACCGTTCACACAGCTCATCAGACCAATGTACCACAGATGGACTGTGCTCCAACACATTTTGCATACGGTGACCCTGTCTGCGAAGGAAAATTTACAAGCCATAAGTGAACTCTACATCGACCTCCCAAACGGTGGCAGCACAACTGGTTTTGGCCAGAGACTTCTGGAACTTCCTGGCCGGAAATACATATCCCGGCCTGGTTTCCAGACCAATCCTTGGGGCAGAGGAGTTGTGCCCTACCCTCCACAAGCTGGTGTTGCTCAACTCCTTGAGCAGTTTTTCATCTCTGCACCAGATAACAAGCTATCCTGGTATTCTATGTGCATCACTACACTAGTCTAAGCCCATCGTGAATCCCGCCACCTTGTTTATTTTGGCTGCACTAACAATATGTGATCGGTGATGCAGCAACTTCCTTGTTCATGAGGAGCCAAAATTTGTTCGGACTACGGGCTATGCGATTAGGGACCAGCTTCTCGGCAACAGACTAATTGGCCATGACCTGATGTCCTTGCTTTTCCGCCATTTTGATCAACTTGATTGTCAAGCAGAAACAGAAAGCCCTTATTTAAGCTGGAGGTACCCTATCGAACCTGATTTCTCAGTAAGCCCGTGACTCCATTTTTTGAAGCTCGACAATTGAACTTTATGACTCCCGTTAATTGCATTTCACACAGTTTTCCATGCTCTAACTTATCACTTTTATGTCAACCAGACTCTGGTGTTGTCCGATTCTGATTTCTTGCACACGGTCTCAATAGAGAAGCAGCTATCCGCCGACTCCCTCAAGTATGACATAACATCGTCTCAAATGGTACACAAGGACCGCATGCCTGTTTTACCGTGCTTTTTCATATGATATCGACCTACATGTACACACAGCTTATTAAGATTTCCTCCTCTCCAACAGTTTATCACACCGGTGCGGCGCCCGGAAGGCTGGATGATCGTAGTCTGGGATATGCTACAGAAAATATTAAATGTCATCAATCCTCTTTATGCCAAAATTTCAACTAATCACTACAAGGAACGTGAGGAAGCCTTGGCATGGAAGCTGCACAGTGCATTATTTGCATCCCTTCATGAATTCTATGCCGGATGGCCGGCAGTCAAGGAAAACTGGCGGATCAAGCATGATCCCCCAACTGATGACATCTTTACGGCGTAAGTGACACATCCTTCTTGCTGAAAAACATTCAACCTCATAACACGTGGCACGCTTCTGCGTTTTTCAGTGATGAGACAGACGTCTGCGCCAGCCACATTGCTAGGCATTTTGATGGAGACAAGCTTAAGCTGCCTCATACGCAGGTCATCTCTAAGCACCATTGTCCTTTATGATTCCATTTTTCCATCTACAGAGTTTTGTTCTTTGGGCAATGAATTTCCAACCGGGAATTGACACGTCGATACAAATTTGCTCACAGCGCAACGCATCCAAAACAAAGAAGGATGTCTAGCACGAGTGCTTGAAGCTGCAGGGTAACTACTTCTCCCAAAACGCTCACAAGGCGCTGTGGAAAGTCTCGACACCATCAGACCCCGCCTTCGACGACTAGGAAGCCTCCTTGACCAATCATCGTACTAACTTTAATGCATCACATCGTCATAGTTATGTATAGCTTTCCCGTAAGAGTATTTTGGAGTATCACGAACATGCAAGCTATGTCGCTTCCAGACTCTGCTAAAACTATGTATGAGGTATACTTTGCTTCCCATTGCTTGTTCATCTAGACCCTGTATACCAGTTTGGTTATGCATCCTATACCGAGTAGTTTGGGTTGTAATTCAGTACAATATCATGAAGTTGCAAGCTTTGTCGGCTCCATACTCTGCTAAAACCATGTCTAAGGTCTAATCTGCCTCCCATTGCTTGTTCATCCGATCACTGTATGCCAGTATGGTTATGCATCCTTTTCCACCCAGTCGCCCCCTAATTATGTGGTGTCTATTTTTCTTTATGCATTCTCCGACGTTGTACCGCTATACGAGCACATGCGGCCTATCATGTTACACGGTCTGTTTTTTTTTTTTAGGGAAAGCCTATTGGCACTTTATTGCAATATATAGAAAGGTTTATTACATGCGATAAAAGGAAATCTGGGGGTTCATCCTCCCATGACAGGAAAATCTTTGAGTCATACGCATGTCTTGCAAGGATGTGTGCCAAGTTGTTTGCTTCCCTAAGACAATGAAGAAAACTTTTTTTTTTGCGGGGTAAAGGGATTGTATTGATTAAATAATAGTCACATTACAATCCCGTAGGATGAGGTCTAATATTTCATGAGGCCCCGATCCTAACCAAACTACTGTTCATTCCTCTAGACGACCAAAGCGAGCAAGCAGAACGCTCGCTTGGTTCAATTCCCTGGAGATTTTGTTGACAACAAAACGCCTCCCTTGGTTCATGAGATGCTTCACGTGCTCAACTAGATGGCCCAGCTCTGAGCTATCTCGAGATGGATTATTAATCATCTTAGCGACCTCCATGGAATCTGTTTCAACAATGACATCCTGCTGACTCCACTCCAGTGCAAGGAACATGCCTTCCATACATGCACTTAGTTCCGCCTCAAGTGCTGATCCGCAACGACTAAGAAAACGGCAGGAAGAGAAAACAATTCGTCCATGATCATCACGGAGAATCATACCTGCCCCTGCCGCCCCTGTACTCTCACTGTATGACCCATCAATATTCAGCTTCAGCATGCCAGCAGGTGGTCTCTCCCAACTATTGGCTGTAGCATGTGTTATATGCGAAACTACAGCAGGGGCCGGTCCATTCACTACACATTTTCCTCTGATAATTTGCTCAGTAGTCTGGTTCTTGACCTGCGATAAACTTGCCATGTAACTGCATAAGAACTGTCGGGATCCTTCTACAGATGGAAAAGGCTTGTCATGAGTAAGCTCATTATGTCCATGCCATACTCTCCAGAGGGTCATCAGGATACGAGCACAAACTTGATCAGTACGTGGGAATAAGAGCTCCGGTATCCACTCAGCTTGTAGACGCTCCATAATCGCATGTGAGGGAAGGTCCCAAACGTCACGCATGGCGTTCCATAAAGCCCGAGCCGGCGGACAGCGATAAAGAGCGTGCTTTACATCCTCTTGTTCCTGCCCACAGATCGTGCACACTCCGGTGACCGGGATATGATGATTTTTCTTGTTCTCCTCTGTTGCTAATGAATTAGTAATTGCACGCCATGCAAAAGTACGGACTTTAGGAGGAATTGGCAAACTCCATAGCTTCTTCCAAATCTCACGATCACCATTGGTCTAGTACTTGTGGCTGGCACATTATGAGCATGCTCTGTCAAGCTGAGACCAAGCTTATAAGCACTCTTAACAGAGAAGATACCATTTTTCTCTGGCTGCCAGGCAAGAAAGTCCGGTTCACGTCTTGGTGAGGTACGGACGGATAAAATGGCCCTAGCATCGATCGGTAGAAAGTTGGCCCACACGACATCTACATCCCATGTACCTCGTTCGTCAAGCAAGCTCGAAACTCTGATGAGTCTGGACCGGCCTCGAGCGCTAAACGGCTTGAGTGAGGACGAGCGTGGTATCCAATTGTCACGCTAGATGCGGACCGATTCACCATTACCAATGCGCCATATCATGCCTTCCTTGAGAAGTTCCAGCCCATAAGATATAGCAGACCAAGTTGACGAGGGTTGCCCTGTAAACACAGTGTCTAGTAGGTTGCCTTGTGGGTAGTATCGGGCCTTCAGTACGCGTGCACACAGACTATCCGGTGTTTGCAGCAACCGCCAAGCTTGACGAGCCAGTAGTGCCTGATTAAAAATCCGCATATCTCGGAATCCCATTCCACCTTGCCCTTTTGATCTGATCATCTTATCCCAACTGAGCCAATGTGTTTTGCGCTTCCCATTTTCCGCTCCCCACCAAAAGTCTCGGATCAACTTTGATAGGTCATCACAAACAGAGAATGGAAGTTTAAAAACTCCCATAACATATGTCGGTAGTGTTTGCGCGATCGACTTGATAAGGATTTCTCTCCCACTCTGTGCTTGATTATTGTCACCCCAAAGCAATATACACTGTGTGAGTTTGGCCTGAAGACTCTGGAATTTACCACGACTCATGCGACCTTCTGGAGTTGGTAGACCCAAGTATTTCGCTTCAAACACTTGTTGCTCCACATGAAGGATTTGGCGTGTTGCTTCCTGATCTGATAGCGAACAAAGCTTGCTAAATTGGATTGAGCACTTTGCTAGATTAATGAGTTGGCCGGTACTTGCAGCATAAGTATCAATGACATGTTTAACTCTCAAAGCTTGCTCCGCATTTGCCTTAAAAAAGAGGAGTGTGTCATCTGTGAAAAGGAGGTGGGAGACCCCTGGTGCCCGACGACACACCTTCACCGGTGTAAGACCTCCAGTTGCTACCTCAGATTGTAGAAGAGCCGAGAGACCGTCAGCCACAAATAAAAATAGAAACGGAGAGAGAGGGTCACCTTGACGGAGGCCTCAAGTTGGGGAGAATGCTTCCAATAGAGCTCCATTAAATTTCACCGAATACCTCACCGTGGTAACACATTGCATAATCCATTGCACCCACTGATGAGCAAAGCCCATTTTTTGCATTGCCTCCTCTAGAAACTTCCAGTCGACACGATCGTATGCCTTTGATAGATCCACTTTATAAGCACAAAAAGAATTCTGTTGTGATGCCCCATGTTCCAGAAAGTGCAGACACTCAAATGCAAGAAGAGCATTATCTGTGATTAATCTACCTGGAATGAAAGCGCTTTGGTTTTCAGAAATTATCTCTCCCATGAACGGTCGCAATCTATTAACCAAACACTTTGACACAATCTTGTATAGGACATTACATAAACTGATTGGTCTGAAGTCCTTTAGCTCAGAAGGGTTGTCAATCTTGGGAATAAGCACAATTGACGTATCATTCACCCCCATTGGCATAATTCCTATACGGAAAAATTCAATTACTGCTTTGACAATATCCGACTTCAATAAATCCCAGTTACGTTGGAAGAAACGGGCAGGGAGACCATCAGGTCCTGCCGCTTTGAGAGGGCCAATTGAAACAACACATTGGATATTTCCTCCTCCGTGAACGGTTTACAAAGTTGCTCATTCATTCCATCAGTCACAAGGGCCTCAAATAAATTGATAACTGGATCAGCCGAGAGGGAGGGATCTCTGGTATACACAGATTTGAAATACGAGACCGCCATCCGTTCCATCTCCAAGGTCATGGACAGCACCGTCCCCATCCTTCAGCCGAGTAATTTTATTTCTGCGTGCACACCAAACAGCTTGCTGGTGGAAAAATTTAGTGTTTCGGTCCCCCTCCTTAAGCCACGTTATGCGTGAACGCTGCAGCCACAACATTTCTTCCCTGTAGAGGATTTCATTCATACGATCCATAGTATCCCTAATTATGTCAGCTGATGCATTTGTTTCCCTTTGATCCTTTAACAACCGGCGAAGCTGTGACAACTCATGCATGACATTGCCAAACTTACGACCTCCCCACGCATGCATCCTGTTCATTACCTCTTTGAGCGCCACATGAATCCCACCATAATCAGGCCTTTGAGGAACACTTTGCCAGGCCTCTTTGATGACTATCGGAAGTGCTTCATCTCTCTCCCAACAAATCTCATACTGCCTACACTTGCGGGTGTTTATAGTTCGCACTTCACGCTCTAGTGAGAGCAAAACTAGATAGTGGTCAGAACCTGGGGAAACCAAGTGCACCACAGACACCTCAGAAAAAATATCACGCCAACTATCATCCGCTAGAGCTCGGTCCAAACGGACTCTGACATTTGCACTCCGAGCTCTTCCATTATCATAAGTATATGGTAGCCCTTTGAACCCCAAGTCCTTCAGCCCACACACCAACATCATGTCCCTGAAAGCAGCCATCAAATATTCAGCCCGGGGTGTAAGCGAGAAGTGCTCAAATTGCCAAAGAGCTTCGTTGAAGTCTCCCACTGCCATCCAAGGAAGAGATGAGGATGCGCGGAGATTACACAACAACGACCACATGCGGTGCCGGTTTTCAGAGTGGCTCTCCATACACAAAAATAGCATGCCATAATGGAGCCAAGGGGGACACACGCAAGTAAACATCAATGAATCTTTCATTCAAATCTTTGACTTCAACAGACAGACTCTCATGCCAGAACAAAGCTAAACCACCACTTAAACCATCACTATCAACTCCAGCAAAACCAGAAAGGCCTAATCGACTCCTAAGAAAACTTAGATTTGGTATATCATGTGCAAGCTGAAAGCAGTCCGCCAAGGTTGCTGAGTACGGTGCCCTGATCTCCATCTCTCCCTTGCATGCTTCTATAATTTCAAGACAATCATATTCCATGGCAACTCTGGAGCAACCCCTCTCATGAACTAGTTGTAAGCCTCGTCTCAATGCTAACGCTTCTGCGAAAATGCTAGACCTACGAAAGAGGATACGTAAGGCTACGAAAGCTTCCAAACTAATCTAAACATCCCCCCCCCCCTGATTTTCAGGGGGGTGGGCCCCTCACTTCCTAAACACCAATCTAATTCTTCCATGTTGGCTGGTACGTAAACTTAAGTAGGTCCTTTACGTAGGTGTAGCATTGCTCAACGCTTCTGCTGAAGCGGCGTCATGTACCTGGGAAAAGCACTCTGCTGTACCCGCAACAGCTTGTCCCCTTGAGTCTCTTATGATTGCTGCGATTGCTCCCGAACCATCATCGAAGAAAGCCGCATCAGTGTTGACCTTGTATATCCCAACAGGCGGTTTTGTCCATCTCACAGCATTCATTGTTTCGTCAGGCATCTTCCCTGCAGAATTTGAGGCAATTCCATTGATAGAAAAAGCTGAGTTAATTGGGGGCTTAACCTTCACTCCTTTAATTGCTTCACGACGCTCCCACCATATGTACCAGGAACCTACCGCCACCATCTCATTCAAACCAAGGTGTCCAAGGAATGGTGACTGCTGGTTTGGCCATCGAAGTATTTCCTCTAAGACAACTGAGCCAGATCGGTCCACCTTCAAAGCCTGATCAATGCGGTCCATAATACCAAGTGCCTTCCAAACTAACCGAGCCCTCTTATATGTAAACAGAAGATGTCGTATATCTTCGGCTCCATCATGGAAAATGGGACATTGGGGAGGAACCTTGATGTGTCGGTTTGCCAAGACCCCCATACCTGGTATTACTCCTCGCAAAGCTCTCCACATATATATCTTGACTTTTCTCGGAATTCTTAACTTCCATATAATCCCAAACAGGATTGGTATTTGATGGACCTTCGGTACTGGTACTATGGGCTCCAAATTGGTGCTCCCACTCAGTGTGATAAGCTGAACGCCCTGTGAACACGAAAGACTTTGTCTTATGCCAAGCCACAAAATCTTCATTAAGATGTTGGGAGAGAGGGATTCTCAAGATTCTCTCAGCGTCCACTGCCAAAAAGATGCTTCTAACCAATTCCTCATCCCATGTTCTTGTATATGGATCAATTAGTTCGTCAACAGTTTTCAAAAGGATATTACCCTTCCGAGTGTAAACCATCCTTGTGGGGCTACTAGGGACCAACGATCCTCCCATATACTAATTTTCTCGCCCGTTCCAACTCTCCAAATGTATCCCCTCCTGAATGTTTGTAGCCCGCCACAATACTCCGTCATGTATATGAAGAACCTTTTTTTGGACCTGCTTTTAACAAGTTGCCATCTGGGAAATACTTTGCTCTTAAGACCCGTGCACACAGAGTTTCTGGACGAGCGATCATTCTCCAACTCTGTTTAGCCAACATTGCCAAATTAAAAGCATGCAAGTCTCGGAAGCCCATGCCTCCTTTCTCCTTTGGGAAGCACATGCGCCACCACGCTAACCAATGCATTTTCTTCTCCTCCTCCGAGTCACCCCACAAAAATCCCGCCATTGCGTCAGTTATTTCCTTACAAACCTTTTTTGGGATGTTGAATACTGCCATTGCAAACACTGGGATAGACTGAATGACCGCCTTGAGTAAAATCTCCTTGCCACCCATGGACAAGATTTTCTCCTTCCATCCCTTCAATCTGTTCACAATTCTCTCAACCAGATGGGTGAAGATATCACTCCTATCTAGTCCCACCATGGAAGGGAGGCCAAGGTACGTATCTGAAATTGCTTCTGTCATAATATTTAGTTCTACGCACATCTCAGCTTTTACATCTACATCAACATCAACATTGGGACTGAAGAAAATACTGCTTTTACGCACACTCACCAACTGTCCAGAATTCGCACAATATTCATCAAGCACTTGACTCAACGAGGTTGCATTGTTCATATCAGCCTTCATTAGGATCAGAGAAGCATCAGCAAATAATAAGTGTGATACCGATGGTGCATTCCTGCACACCCGGATCCCTTCAATGCCACGAACCTCCTCCTTATGAGTCAAAGCACTCTATAAACCTTCTGCACATAATAAAAACAAATATGGTGATAAGGGGTCCCCTTGACGTAGTCCCCTAGTAGGAGTGAAACCTTCAGTCTCTTGATCATTATATCGAACCTTGTACTTCACGGATGTCACACAAGCCATAAGTAAATGCACAATATCAACATGAAAACCCAGTTTTAGCATCATTTTCTCCAGAAAGTTCCACTCAACTCGATCATAAGCTTTATGCATGTCTAATTTCACCGCGCAAAAGCCTACCTTCCCTTTCTTTTTATTCTTTATGGTGGGGCATACATTCATAGGCCAAAAGAATGTTATCCGTGATAAGACGGCCAGGAACAAAAGCATTTTGTACTAGGGAGATAACCTCATCTAGACATGCTTTCAAATGGAACGCGATCATTTTAGAAATGACTTTATATAACACATTGCATAAACTTATTGGCCTATATTGCGAAATTCTTGTCGGTTCATCCACTTTCGGAATTAAGACAATCACTGTGTCATTCCACCCCTCCGGAATGATCTTATTATTTATTGCATTCAACACTTCAGCAGTCAAAGCATCCCCCAAAATGTGCCAACATTTTTTAAAGAAAATGGCATGAAGGCCATCCGTCCCTGGGGCTTTCAGGTCTCCTATAGAAAACATCGCCTTTTTAACCTCCTCGGCTATGAATTCCTTCAGAAGGGCCTCGTTCATCTCATTTGTCACATGAGGCTGCACCTTATTAAGCAACTCCGGGTCCGGTTCATCTATTTCTGAAGAGAACAGCCCCGCAAAGTATCCTGCAATGTGTGGGTTCAGATAGGCCGTACCCTCCTGCCATGCTCCTTGGTCATCCATACTTTGTTCTCATACATGGATTCCATCTCAGATTTCATGACCTCAAGCCATTTCGCGGAATCTGGGCTCATCATCGCTTTCTCATAGTTCGTAGGTTCGTTATGGTCAAGTAACCTGAAATCTAGAACAGGATTACCATACCAATCTGGTGCGGATCTCACTCTGGTTGACCTACGAGGTTCGGTAGTAACTTGATCTGAAGTTACATGATCATCATCATTAGCTTCCTCACTAATTGGTGTAGGAGTCACAAGAACAGATTTCTGTGATGAACTACTTTCCAATAAGGGAGCATGTACAGTTACCTCATCAAGTTCTACTTTCCTCCCACTCACTTCTTTTGAGAGAAACTCCTTCTCTAGAAAGGATCCATTCTTAGCAACGAATGTCTTGCCTTCGGATCTGTGATAGAAGGTGTACCCAACAGTTTTCTTTGGGTATCCTATGAAGACACATTTCTCCGATTTTGGTTCGAACTTATCAGGTTGAAGCTTTTTCACATAAGCATCGCAGCCCCAAATTTTAAGAAACGGCAGCTTAGGTTTCTTGCCAAACCATAGTTCATACGGTGTCATCTAAATAGATTTAGATGGTGCCCTATTTAACGTGAATGTAGCTGTCTCTAATGCATAACCCCCAAAACGATAGTGGTAAATCGGTAAGACACATCATAGATTGCACTATATCGAATAAAGTACGGTTATGACGTTCGGACACAACATTACGCTGTGGTGTTCCGGGTGGCATGAGTTGCGAAACTATTTCGCATTGTAAATGAAGACCAAACTCGTAACTCAAATATTCTCCTCCACGATCAGATCATAGAAACTTTATTTTCTTGTTACGATGATTTTCCACTTCACTCTGAAATTCTTTGAACTTTTCAAATGTTTCAGACTTATGTTTCATCAAGTAGATATACCCATATCTGCTCAAATCATCTGTGAAGGTCAGAAAATAACGATACCCGCCGCGAGCATCAACACTAATCGGACTGCATACATCAGTATGTATCATTTCCAACTAATCTGTTGCTTGCTCCATCGTTCCGGAGAACGGAGTCTTAGTCATCTTGCCCATGAGGCATGGTTCGCAAGCATCAAGTGATTCATAATCAAGTGATTCCAAAAGCCCATCAGCATGGAGTTTCTTCATGCGCTTTACACCAATATGACATAAACGGCAGTGCCACAAATAAGTTGCACTATCATTATTAACTTTGCATCTTTTGGTTTCAATATTATGAATATGTGTATCACTACGATCGAGATCCAACGAACCATTTTCATTGGGTGTATGACCATAGAAGGTTTTATTCATGTAAATAGAACGACAATTATTCTCTAACTTAAATGAATAACCGTATTGCAATAAACATGATCATATCATATTCATGCTCAACGCAAACACCAAATAACATTTATTTAGGTTTAACACTAATCCCGAAAGTATAGGGAGTGTGCGATGATGATCATATCAATCTTGGAACCACTTCCAATACACATCGTCACTTCACCCTTAACTAGTCTCTGTTCATTCTGCAACTCTCGTTTCGAGTTACTACTCTTAGTAACTGAACCAGTATCAAATACTGAGGGGTTGCTAAAAACACTAGTAAAGTACACATCAATAACATGTATATCCAATATACCTTTATTCACTTTGCCATCCTTCTTATCCGCCAAGTATCTAGGGCAGTTCCACTTCCAGTGACCATTTCCTTTGCAGTAGAAGCACTCAGTTTCAGGCTTGGTTCTAGCTTTGGGCTTCTTCACAGGAGCAGCAACTTGCTTGCCGTTCTTTTTGAAGTTCCCCTTCTTCCCTTTTCCCTTTTCTTGAAACTAGTGGTCTTGTCAACCATCAACACTTGATGCTTTTCTTGAGTTCTACCTTCATCGATTTCAGCATCACGAAGAGCTTGGGAATCATTTCCGTTATCCCTTGCATATTATAGTTCATCACGAAGTTCTAGTAACTTGGTGATAGTGACTAGAGAACTCTGTCAATCACTATCTTACCTAGAAGATTAACTCCCACTTGATTCAAGTGATTGTAGTACTCAGACATTCTGAGTACATGCTCACTAGCTGAGCTATTCTCCTCCATCTTGTAGTCAAAGTACTTGTCAAAGGTCTCATATCTTTCGACATGGGCATGAGTCTGAAATACAAATTTCAACTCTTGGAACATATCATATGTTCCGTGGTGTTTCAAACACGTCTTTGAAGCCCCGATTCTAAGCCGTAAAGCATGGTGCACTAAACTATCAAGTAGTCATCATATCGAGCTTGCCAAACGTACATAACGCCTGCATTTGCTCCTGCAATCGGTCTGTCATCTAGCGGTGCATCAAGGACATAATTCTTCTGTCCAGCAATGAGGATAATCCTCGGATCATGGATCCAATCCGCATCATTGCTACTAACATCTTTCAATTTAGTTTTCTCTAGGACCATATAAAAAATAAAACAGGGGAGCTAAACGCGAGCTATTGATCTACAACATAGATATGCTAATACTACCATGACTAAGTTCATGATAAATTAAAGTTCAACTAATCATATTTCTTAAGAACTCCCACTTAGATAGACATCCCTCTAATCATCTAAGTGATCACGTGATCCATATCAACTAAACCATGTCCAATCATCACGTGAGATGGAGTAGTTTTCAATGGTGAACATCACTATGTTGATCATATCTTCTATATGATTCACGCTCGATCTTTCGGTCTCCAGTGTTCCGAGGCCATATATGCATATGCTAGGCTTGTCAAGTTTAACCCGAGTATTATGCTTGTGCAAAACTGCCTTGCACCCGTTGTATGTGAACATAGAGCTTATCACACCCGATCATCACGTGGTGTCTCAGCACGAAGAACTGTCGCAACGGTGCATACTCAGGGAGAACACTTGTACCTTAAAATTTAGTGAGAGATCATTTTATAATGCTACCGTCGAACTAAGCAAAATAAGATGCATCAAGGATAAACATCACATGCAATCAATATAAGTGATATGATATGGACATCATCATCTTGTGCCTTTGATCTCCATCTCCAAAGCACCGTCATGATCACCATCGTCACCGGCGTGACACCTTGATCTCCATCGTAGCATCATTGTCGTCTCGCCAACTATTGCTTCTACGACTATCGCTACCGCTTAGTGATAAAGTAAAGCAATTACATGGCGATTGCATTTCATACAATAAAGCGACAACCATATGGCTCCTGCCAGTTGCCGATAACTCCATTACAAAACATGATCATCTCATACAATAAAATTTAGCATCATGTCTTGACCATATCACATCACAAGATGCCCTGCAAAAACAAGTTAGATGTCCTCTACTTTGTTGTTGCAAGTTTTACGTGGCTGCTACGGGCTGAGCAAGAACCGTTCTTACCTACGCATCAAAACCACAATGATATTTCGTCAAGTATGTGATGTTTTAACCTTCAACAAGGACCGGGCGTAGCTACACTCGATTCAATTAAAGTTGGAGAAACTGACACCCGCCAGCCACCTGTGTGTGCGAAGCACGTCGGTAGAACCAGTCTCGCGTAAGCGTACGCGTAATGTCGGTCCGGGCCGCTACATCCAACAATACCGCCGAATCAAAGTATGACATGCTGGTAAGCAGTATGACTAGTATCGCCCACAACTCACTTGTGTTCTACTCGTGCATATAACATCTACGCATAAACCTGGCTCGGATGCCACTGTTGGGGAATGTAGCAATTTCAAAAAAATTCCTACGCACACGGAAGATCATGGTGATGCATAGCAACGAGCTAGAGAGTGTTGTCCACGTACCCTCGCAGACCGTAAGCGGAAGCATTTTATCAACGCGGTTGATGTAGTCGTACGTCTTCACGATCCGACTGATCCAAGTACCGAACGCACGACACCTCCGAGTTCAGCACACGTTCAGCTCGATGACGTCCCACGAACTCACGATCCAGCAGAGTGTCGAGGGAGAGTTTCGTCAGCATGACGGCGTGATGATGAAGCTACCGGCGCAGGGCTTCGCCTAAGCACTGCAATGATATGACCGAGGTGGATTATGGTGGAGGGGGGCACCACACACGTCTAAGAGATCAATGATCAACTTGTGTGTCTATGGGGTGCCCCCTCCCCCGTATATAAAGGAGTGGAGGAGGGGGAGGGCCGGCCCTCTACTATGGCGCGCCCTGGGGGGTCCTACTCTCATCGGGAGTAGGATTCCCCCCTTTCCAAGTAGTAGGAGTAGGAGAGAAGGAACGGGAAGAGAGAAGAGAAGGAAGGAGGGGGCGCCGCCCCTCCCCCTAGTCCAATTCGGACTAGGCCTTGGGGGGGGGGGCTGCCCTAGGCAGCCCCTCTCTCTCTCCCCTAAAGCCCAATAAGGCCCATATACTCCCCGGCGAATTCCCGTAACTCTCCGGTACTCCGATAAATACACGAACCACTCAGAACCTTTCCGATGTTCGAATATAGCCTTCCAATATATCGATCTATACGTCTCGAACATTTCAAGACTCCTCGTCATGTCCCTGATCTCATCCGGGACTCCGAACAACCTTCAGTACATCAAAACACATAAACTCGTAATACCGATCGTCGCCGAACGTTAAGCGTGCGGACCCTACGGGTTCAAGAACTATGTAGACATGACCGAGACACGTCTCCGGTCAATAACTAATAGCAGAACCTGGATGCTCATATTGGCTCCTACATATTCTACGAAGATCTTTATCAGTCAAACCGCATAACAACATACGTTGTTCCCTTTGTCATCGGTATGTTACTTGCCCGAGATTCGATCGTCGGTATCTCAGTACCTATTTCAATTCTCGTTACCGGCAAGTATCTTTACTCGTGCCGTAATGAATCATCCTGCAACTAAATCATTAGTCACATTGCTGGTAAGGCTTATAGTGATGTGCATTACCAAGAAGGCCCAGAGATACCTCTCAGACAATCAGAGTGACAAATCCTAATCTCGATCTATGCCAACTCAACAAGTACCATCGGAGACACCTGTAGAGCACCTTTATAATCACCCAGTTACGTTGTGACGTTTGGTAGCACACAAAGTGTTCCTCCGGTATTCGGGAGTTGCATAATCTCATAGTCATAGGAACATGTATAAGTCATGAAGAAAGCAAAAGCAACATACTAAACGATCAAGTGCTAAGCTAACGGAATGGGTCAAGTCAATCACATCATTCTATAATGATGTGATCCCATTAATCAAATGACAACTCATGTCTATTGCTAGGAAACTTAACCATCTTTGATTCAACGAGCTAGTCAAGTAGAGGCATCCTAGTGACACTCTGTTTGTCTATGTATTCACACATGTACTAAGTTTCCGGTTAATACAACTCTAGAATGAATAATAAACATTTATCATGAAATAAAGAAATAAATAATAACTTTATTATTGCCTCTAGGGCATATTTCCTTCACCTTTCTCCCCGTTCTTGTTCAATATGGTGGTGAACGCACTTGCCGCCACCCTGGACAAGGCTAAGGTTGCGGGCCATATTCGTGGGATCATCCCCCACTTGGCCGGTGGCTCCGGCATCTCCCTGCTCCAGTACACCGACGACACCATCATCATGGTCGAAGGCTCGGACGCGGACATCGCTAACCTTAAGTTCCTCCTTCTCTGCTTCCAACAAATGTATGGCCTCAAGATCAACTTCGACAAGAGTGATGTGATGGTGATGGGCTACTCTCCGGCAGAGGCCCTCGACATTGCCAACCGCCTTAATTGCCGCCTGGGCTCCTTTCCCACAACCTACATGGGAATGCCCATTAGTGACTCTCGGCTTACCGTTGCTGACTTCCGGCCGACTATAGCCAAGTTGCCAATGCGCATTGAGCCTTGGCAGGGTCGGTGGCTGTCGAAGGCGGCCCGGACGATTCTCATCAACTCCTCGCTCTCCAGTCTCCTCCTGTTCCTCATGAGCTTCTACAGCCTTCATGAGATGCTCCACCATGAGATCGCCAAGGTCCAATCCCGCTTCTATTGGGCCGGGGACAATAACAAACAGAAATACCATATGGTTAGTTGGCCTGACATCTGCAAGCCCCGGGAACAAGGTGGCCTCGGTATCATGTGCTCGAAACACATGAATATTGCCCTCCTTTCCCGCTGGCTCTGGCGCATCTCACAAGGGCACGGCGGGCTATGGTTAGACATCATACAGAACAAGTACCTGCGTGGCCAACCACTGACCTTCTGTCAACGGTCCGGTGGATCCCAGTTCTGGCAGTCAGTCATTCAACTGCTTCCCGTTCTCCGCATTGGGACTTCCATATCAGTCGGATCGGGATCAGCGACCCTGTTCTGGTTTGACCGATGGGCGGGAGACACCCCCTTCGCGGCTCGTTTCCCCGGCCTCTTCTCCATCGCTGTCGTCCCGACGATATTAGTTGAACGGGCCCTTATTGACTTAGGGCGCCTCGCGTTCCGGAGGCCATTTGGGCCTCTGGAAGTTGCCGCCTGGCATGAGCTTCTTGATTGCATCGCTCCATGTTCCGGAGGCCAATTCTCCACCAAGTCCCTCTACTCGGCCATTGCCCCCTCCTCCGTCCCGTCCCCCCTCCACGCGGTGTGGTCCATTCGCCTGCCTCTGAAATCCGGATCTTCATGTGGCAATGGATCCGCGGACGGCTCCCGTCTGGGGTGGAGGTCCGCAAGCGCAATTGTCCGGGCTTCGGTCTTTGCCCGCTCTGTGGTACCCCCGAAGATTCGAACCACATCTCTTCTCCCGCGTGTCTGCTCAGTTCGTTTGGAGCTGTTTTAGAGAGGCTGTGGGTGGTGATTGGTGCCACACTAACTTCCCCGACCTCTTCCCCGAACTCCAGACTTCCCCCCTGCCCACTCACCACATTAGGTGGCTTGAGATTGGGGCTCTCGCGTGGACCCTCTGGACGATTCGCAATAAGCTTGTGATTCAGCGCACCCCACTTTGACGGGCTACTGACGCTCTCTTCGAACTGTCTGGTTACTTGCAGCTTTGGCGGCCGCTTAGCCGCCCTCGGGACCGGGACGCCATCTCCGCCTTCATCGCCAACCTTTGCTCGATGGCCGTTCGCCTGTCGCCGCCGCCCCCACCGC
The DNA here is from genome assembly GCA_021605205.1 of Aegilops longissima. Taxonomy (NCBI): domain Eukaryota; kingdom Viridiplantae; phylum Streptophyta; class Magnoliopsida; order Poales; family Poaceae; genus Aegilops; species Aegilops longissima. The sequence goes on from CM038677.1 coordinate 61,836,794, forward strand.
CACCTCCAGAGCCTGATTAGTTGCCTGGCTTGCTCCCCGGCTCCGGCCTCGGTCGCTCCCTTTTTTATGTTGTTTTTTGTTTGTTTTTGGGCTTGTTGAGTTGTGCCCTCAGCAGAACCTTTGGACCTCTTGTTGTGTGACTTGGGTGTGTGTGTTCTGAACTAGTCCGTGTATGTGTGCTCTTGGCGGTTTGCTTTATTTATAAAGCGGGGCGAAAGCCTTTTTCGGTAATGGCAGATAGTGAAGCAAGAGGATGACCAAGGATGCTTGGGCACTTGACTGTATGCTGGAAATGAAAGAATTGTCCCGCAGGGTGAAAAGGCCAGTACAAAGGCCACTGCAACAATCCAACGATCATTCTTGAGGCAGTTGCAACGAAGGATCTTTGGATATGGCATTCATTTTTTTGGTTTGCCTAGGTGTCATAATGACCTGAATGTGTTATCCACATCACTACTCTCTGCTAGGCGTATTACAGGAGATGCTCCTCCATGCAACTATACAATCAATGAACACACACGATAGGTTACTACCTTGCTGATGGCATCTATCCCCCATGGGACACATTAGTCAAAACAATTCTGCCTCTAAAAGGTAACAAAAATATTCACTTTGCCCAACGTCAAGAAGCGGCTAGGAAAGATGTGGAAAGAGCCTTAGGTGTGCTTCAGAAGCGCTTTGCAATTGTTTGTGGCTCTGCCGGGTATCGGAGCTCCAAGGTTCTATGACAAATCATGACTTGTTGCATCATATTGCATACCATGATCCTTGAAGATGAGAGAGATATGCCTGAGAACTTCCGATACATCACCAACAGGAGTCGTCTTGAGCCAGAGTACGATGCAAATAGGACCCAGGCATTCCTTGAAGCGCATCACAGGATCGAGAACTGACAAGTTCATAACCAGCTTCAAGAAGATCTTGTTGAGCATAACTGGCAACTTCATAGCACCTCATAGTTGTGTTTAGTTATTTGCTACATTTGAAACATTCGGTGATTTTAAATTTGAATATTTCGTTTTGTAAACTTTGAATTCGGTTTGTAAACTAGATTTGTGATGTGCTTGAACCTTCATAGTTATGTTTAGTTTCTATTTTGTGTGCTAATGTGTACTTACAATATAAACTAGAATTGCATAAATTAGAAAAAATAAATTATACTCTGTTATATTTAGGGGATCGGCTAGACCGAGCCAAAAGTTAGTGGAGTAAATATACTCCACTAAGCTTTACTTGGCTGGATACTCTATTTTGTAGAGGATCGTCAGGAGTTGCTCTAGGGCGACCTAAGTCAAGCATCAACCGCCCTGTCGCCTAAGCGCCTAAAGCGGGCATCATTGTAAGGCAGTGCAAGGGCACCTTGCCACCTAAGCGTCCAAGGAAGGACACCTTAAAAACATCACCAATATGATATGCAATCTTGATTCAACTGTTCATGAGTGCCATTGAACGGGTAAAAGAAAATCGAATGCACAATGAATAATTTATGCAAGATCATGACTAGAGACTTGAAATGGAGCGACTTACTAATCATTGGAAAAATGTTATGGATCTAAGTAAACCGGTATCTAAATCTGACAGCTGCAACAGTAATTAACGACTAATTGAGTTGTACTTTAAATATATACAAACAACAGATGGTGCCAAATGTTTAATTCGTGGAATACCCAATAAGAAATAACTTCGACCAGCTAGACATAAAAGCCTAAACAGTGAGCTACTCCCTCCATTTCAAAATAGATAAAGTTAGTACAAAATTGGGTCATCTATTTTGGAAAGGAGGGAGTAGAAGATTAGCTCTCAGGAAAATATAGTTGTAGCACTAAGCATGATTTAATTACCATTCGTGTACATCACAACTCTTCCTTTAAATATTATCTTTCAATCTTCATAACCCAAGGGCATTTGTACGAACAGTCTAAGAACACATATGCAATGTCACAATCAGAAGCTAAATCCATTCGAAGAAGTACGTATTGCTGCAGCACCTAATGCCAAGCAGTAGGGCTGTGCTCCTGAGGCCGTGCAAGTAGCCGCAACGCCGCCAAACAGTTGGGCCGCGCGCACGCGGAGGGCCCACATGTTGAGCTTAACTTACGGAAGATAATCGGAACACAGAAGAGAGAAGTCGTGGCCACTCCCCAATTCAGAGCTTAGTTCCTGGCGGACACGGACGGATTAGGTATTCTCTCTATATATATAATCAGATAAGATAGTCCAGACTTTTCTCCCCAAAAAAAGCGATCGATCCAGAAGTCCCAGACGCGCTCCGCAACAGACATTGAAGAACGCTACTTCATGGCCAAGACACAGCAGCAGCCGTGGTTGGTACAATTCAACGGCACGAGCAAGCCCGTCCTCGTCGCACCGTTCGAGGGATGGCGCCGCTGGGACGAGGCGCCGGGCATGCCGGTGCTGGAAGGGAAACGATGCATCGGCCTAGATGGAGGTTGGTCGCTCATGCTCGACGAGGTTACCAACGGGTGCTCCCTCGTGAGCATCGCTGATACGTCGCCGTCGGCCCCCACTGTGATCGCTCTCCCGCCCTTGCCCGAGGACGCGCCACCGCCGCACCTGCTGTTCAGCTGCGCGCTCTCGTCGCAAACCCCACCCGACTGCACCGTTGTGCTCAGCTTTTTCACGGGTATGACGTCCCTCATCCACTGCCGTCTCGGCGATGCTGAGTGGTCCTGCCTCCAGGTGGACCTCCCCGAGGAGGGAGACGAGTTCGACGGCCCCATAACCGCCGGCCCGGAGGGGAGGGTGTACGCAACGACCATGCTATCCCTGGTGGCCGTCGATGCGTCGAGCCCGACGTTGGCCGTCAAGACGATGGAGAGGCATCCGCCGTCCTGCCCCGTGCACGAAGGGTACAAGTGCTACCCGGTGGCATGCCCTGGTGGAGATCTCTTCTTGGTGCGCTGCTGCAACTTTGGCTACCCGTCAGAGGTTGTGGATATAAAGGTTTTTCGATGGAATCGAGATGACAACGCGTGGGAGGCGGTTGAAACTATTGGGGACAGAACATTTTTCGTGGGTAGGTTTTCTTTCGCGGTCCCATCGGCGGCTGAAGCAGGAACCCAGCCCAACTGCATCCATATGCTTCACAGAGATTGCGGTGAAGCTGGTGTCTATACCATGTCTCTGGACAATATGACCATAAGGCTCAGTGTAGTCAAGGGATGTGAGGAGGACCAACTACTCTGGGCTCTTCCCACTAGGTAAGTTTAGTGGACGTTTAATTCACTCGCTTGATTAGTAGGAGTGGTAGTATATTATTTGTGAGATGGTTTAGTAAGGCTGGTCATAGTGCGAGTAAAACTTAGCTAGTAAGGCTAGTCATAGTGAGAGTAACTTAGTAACATAACACATTTCAGGACAAGTTTGCTTATGTGACAGCTGAGGAGAGAGGTACTTGCAGTAATATATTATGTTACCATCACATAGCGCTTCTCAAAAAAGTTGAGTCTACAAGCTAATAAATGCAACCATATATGAGGCTGGTCATAGTGGGGAGTAACTTAGACTAGTAACATGTATATATTACTAGGCTATGTTACTACCTCTATAGTGGGTAGTAACATATATGTAGTGTCATGCATCACTTCATTTATTACTTCATAGACTCATTTAGCATTGGGAACCGCTAGGTGATGGTAACATATTATGTTACTCTATTTGTCTCTCTCCTCATTAACTACTAGACACATCATCACTTTTGCTTATGTGGCATCTATGTTACTACTTAGGCTGGTGCCAACGCACCGCCCCACTACCGCCCCGCCACGTCAGCTTTTACCCCCACTCTCACCCCACTCTCACCACACTCTCACCTCACGGTGCCGATTACACGGGCTGTAGTGGCAGGCTATAGCCACGTCAGATTCTCTCTCCTCAGATTTAGTTATTTCACTCGCATTTCTTGAGACATTATAAATAATGCAAGAAAATAAATTTATTCAACTAAATTTTTTACTGATTACAAAAATAAGTAATAAAATTGCATAATAAATAAAAAATTACATAATTTAAAAAATAATACATTCTAAATTTTTTACTGATTACATACTGATTACATAATAAGTAATAAAATTGCATAATAAATAAAAAATTACATAATTTTAAAAATAATACATTCTAATCCTCTACGCCTCGCTCTCGCCCGACCATGGTGCCCGCCTCGCTCTCGCCCCCCTCTCGCCCCCTCTAGCCCCCTCTCGGCGCACAGTGGCAGCAGGCGATGGCAGGCGCTACACGGGGCGGTGGATCCACCGCCCAGCTGCCGTCTCGCCTCGCTACCGCCCCGCTCTCGCCTCCCGGTGGGCGGTATCGCCCGCGCTGCCGCCCGCGTTGGCACCAGCCTTATGTTACCCCCACTATGACCAGCCTGATACTACTTCTATGATAGTTTGCACTATGAAGGTAGTAACATAGACTAGTGTCATGTACATGCCATTAGTTTAAGTCCCTCTCTCTCGGTTTACAGGGCATGCGCGTATCTCTAGGTCGTTAATTTGACCAACCTAATACAAGTCATATATTACAAAAAATATATCAAAATAAACTTCAGATGTTCTATTTTCAAAAGGTATAGTTTTTGTGTTATATAGTTTATATTAGGGTGATAAAATTGGTAACCTAGGTATACGCGTGAGACTTGTAAACTGAGACGGGGGAAGTACTCCCCATATGAGTAGTCTAACATAACACACTCCAATGCAAATTTACTTACTCCCTCCTTTTCGGTTTATAAGGCTTATCTTAAAATTTTAGATTTCTAATTTTATATGTCTCAATTTGATGATTCCCTACCACATGTTCAGATTTCAAGGTGCATTAAATCATTGCATGCAAGTATTAAAAGAAAATTAACCAATGCCTGGACTTCATGCATGCATGCATTGCAATTAATGCATTGGTAAACATAATTTTTTGAGAAAAACGAGTGCATTAATTGAGTGTTTTTGCAAACTACGAAAATTATTCCACCAGTCACCATCTACCTTGGCTGATGAGATTTTTAAATTGAGCCCTATAAACCGGAAAGGAGGTAGTATTTGGCAAGTAGTTAATGAGGTATAAAAATTATTCCACCACTCACAATCTACCTTGGTTGATGAGATTTTTGAATTGAGCCCTATAAACCGGAAAGGAGGTAGTATGTTGCAAGTAGTTAATGGGGAGAGAGGTGCTTCTCCAATGCATTGGTGTTTAGATAAGGTGCTAAGCATATTAAAATTTTAGCAACTAATGTTCACAATGCATAGGTGCTTCACTTGTTGGTGCTAAGCTCCCCTCATTTAATGCTTTAGTAGCTAAACTATTTCATGCATTGGTGGGTTTCTTTCATTTAATTGCTTTTGCCTAGGTTCATGCGCTTGGCATTGTTTCTTCCTGAGGTAACCAAACTCATCTCTCTCCTTTTTATTACCTTGCCATATCAGATTTTTTGCCTACATGGCAGCCTTAGCACCTGTACAAGGTGGAGCATTGGGGAGGGCCTAATATGTTACTGTAACATAGCGCTTCCCAAGATAAATGAGTCTACAAGCTAATAAATACACTCATCTATGATACTATTTCTATGTTATTTTGCATTATGAAGGTAGTAACATAAACAGTGTCATATGCATGACACTAGTCTAAGTTACTCCCCAGTATGACTAGCCTAATGTTTCAATGTATGTACCAGCTTCGGTCTGAAAGCAACACGATGCATCAACACTCCCGATAATGTCTCCAATGAGGTAAGTCTGTACATTATTATATTATTGATAACACATTAGACTAGCTTAGTGCAAATTAGAATTAAACAAGGCAAATTAACCTATATACTTGATAGGTAATTCAAAGAAGAACTGCACATTGCCGCAGAGAGGAAGAAAAAGAGGGCAATGCGGCCTCTCCAGATGAGAGGCGGTGGTGTGAACTCGACACCGACTTGCTGCAGCTACTGTTGTCCAAGATTTCATTCATTGATTTCATACACATTAATGTTGTCTGCAAGCAGTGGAACTCCAATAACAGCCCGATCCAAGATGCGAAAGTGTCGCCATTGCTCATGACAACACGGTTCGCAGGAAGGACCAAGGAGGATCTTCTCGAGATCTTTGATCCAGTGAGCAAGAAGAAATACATCATCAGGATTTACATCCCCGCTTCAGGTCTCAAATCACGGGGATCGCATTTATTGCATTTCACGAAGAACGGTTGGGTCATCATGTCAAGAAGCGGCGACCACATGTTCTTCCTAGTGAATCCGTTCAAGAATTACTCAGATGGTGGCCATGTGATTGCTCTTCCACCTTTGGATGTCCTTGGCCTCAAAGGATTGTCGTTTTCTTCAGTGCCAGGTTCTTCGGACTTCGTGGTCCTCGCCGTAGGATCTACCCCTGGTGGCGAAGTTATCATTATACAAACTTGGCGAATGGGAGATGAAGAGTGGAAGGAAGAATGCTTAAGAGACGATGACGCACTGTTCTTCATGGCATCTCACAGCCCCGTCTTCCTAGACGGAGTCTTCTATTTTCTGGACATCAATGGCAGGCTTGGAGTCGTGGACCCGAACGAGGACGAGATGGAATTTCGCGTCCTCAAAAAGCCGGATCAACCAATACGTGGAAACAATGAGGTGCATCTTCGTGAACGGGAGTGCAACTATCTAGTGGAGTGGAAGGGGGAGATAATTGCCATTTTCAGAAAGAATACCAATGGATCAGTCAGAATGTTCAAGCTAGACCGGTCTCAGAAGCTTTGGTCGGAGTTGCAAGGTATAGAGGATGCGGCTGTGTTTTGGGATAGGAGCAATGCTCTGATTGCTGTGTCGCCGGCTGAAGAAGATTTATGTAACAAGATGTTCCTACCGAACTATACTGAGACCGAAGGTGGTGGAAGGACACAGGCATTCTACTCATTTCAGGAGCAATGCTACTACCCTTCCTTCTGTTCCAAGGAGCCCATGAACGCTATATGGTTCCTGCCAGACTTGGATGTATTTACGGTGACTCACCACTAGTTCATGCTATTTCCTTGTTGACTGAGAGCCTAGCCAGGAGTTCTTGGAATTCATGGCAACATAGGTAGCTAAAGAACAGGCAGTTGTACGGGGGATAAACATCTAGTGCTATATTATTGCCAAGCTAAATTATCCGATATAGTAATAGGTTCTAAATTATCTGTATGTTGATCATAGGACATGTTTCTAATAGTAATTGTGATAATTTGGAATTCACACTAGTAGAAAACAGAGCTTTGTTCACAGCTCAATATACACATTAGTCCCGGTTGCATTAGAACCAGAACTAATGTGAGCATTAGTCCTGGTTCGAGCGGCTAAAGGCATTAGTCCCGGTTCAAATGAGATCTTTAGTCCCGGTTTGCGACAAGAACCATGACTAAAGGGTGAACCGGGACTAAAGGGTGCGATGCCTTTTAGTCACGGTTCCTTCGCAAACCGGGACTAAACCCCCCTGTGTATCGCCATTTCAGTTTTGAAAACACAAAAGAAAATGATAAAAACTTCAAAAAATAAAATCCTTCAAGATGTAGTTATATTACTACATCCATTAATTAGGAAAATTTAAAAACTTAAATTTGGACATATTTTGCAAAAAAGTGTTATGAAAAAGTAAAACGGCTATAACTTTTGCATACGATGTCGGAAAAAACGTATAATATATCAAAATGTTCAGCACGAAAATCCGCATCCGATTTTGACCGCCGTAGGCCGTTTTGCAAAATTTTAGAATCCTCAAATTCGAAAAGGAAAAAAAGTTATGCTCAAATTTTAGTTTTTTTTGAATTTTTGTTAAATCTGGTCAAACTACTTATTCAAGAAGTATTAGTGTTACTAAATAATTATTCAAGATTATTAGTGTTACTAAACTATTATTTCAGTTTTTTTGAATTTGGGTCAAATCTTGTCAAACTATGGTCAAACTACTTATTCAAGAAATATTAGTGTTACTAAATAATTATTGCTTTTATAAAAATAGTTTCAAACTCAAACAGTGAAACGTGTGACTTCATGCTCAAGCTAAACTCCCGAGGGTTAATAGGATTGACATCGTACTATTCCGGAAAACAACAAGTGCAGACTTGGAAACTAGGCAGAATAGAACTCGGAAGTTAAGCATGCTCAGGTTGGAGTAGTGACAGGATGGGTGACCGGCCGGAAAGTTAGACGATTTGGAATGATAAGGGATGATTAGAGAAATAGAGATTATAGATTAAATTGAGCAGTGATGTGGGGTGATTAAAGATTAAATTGTAAAATAATTCAAAATTTTAAAAATTAGAAAAAAATTAAAAAAAAATCAAAAAATTTCCTTTAGTCGACTAAAGGTGGAGCTCCAGATAGTGGCCTTAACAAAACCGAGACTAAAGGGGGGAGGGGGGGGGGGGCTTTAGTCCCGGTTCCGGGACAAAAAGCCCGTTTTCTACTAGTGTTAGTAATAAAGTTTTCCAGCAAAGAAATAGAAATCTAACATACTTCTGATCCATATTAATTGCCGCTCAAGGTGATGTATCTAGAGCTGAAATACATGTCTAGATACATCTATTTGAGTTAAAATTAACATGGAGACGACAAGTGCTTCCTAGGTGATTTTGGTAATTAATGTCAACATATCTTTTGTTGGACTAATATTTTCACCTAGTATATTTCAGATGAGTTCAACAGTGGAGTGGCTTGGACAAGAGAATGCGGAACCCCTTCAAGATGCTAAGAACAAAGATTGGCAAAATCTCAAGACTCTTTATTTTCATTTTAGTGATCCAAGATCACATTAAGTCCATAAAAAAGGCGATACTATTAAAAGGGATGAGGTGTTGCTTAATGGCTTGCTTGCTCAAAATGCTTAGTGATATGCTCCAAAAACCCTCACCCGCCACGCATCTCGGTCGCCGCCACACTCGGCGGCCATCTCTCACATCTGGCTACCATGAGAGAGCAGGAGGGGGAAGCGATGCGGCTACTTCCTCAACCCACCAGGCGGCCATGGGGGTATCGATCGACACAGCTGCTCTCTCCCGCCAACCGATGGCTATGGGGGATTGCCCCATCGGACGTAGCCGGTGCACACCTCCAAAGTCGTTGTGCACAAGGTCGAGGAAATGCAGCAGGCGGCAGAGCTCAACGAGGAGACACCGTGGGTGGCGGAGGACGCGCGATGCTACGAGAGAGATGGTGCTCATCATCCGCATTGATGAGCAATCGACCCATTCCTCATCATCACTCACGGGCTTGATGCTGCCCTCACTGCCCTTCGCTGCCACCCTCCGTGGATCGGGATCCAGTGAGATCGATCGAATCTGAGACCCAAAATTTTGTTGGTCATCTCCTTCTAGAAGACAACTTCCCCTTCAGGCAAGTGCGGGTGTGTTCGTTTGCTCCCACCCCTTCCCAGTATGCGAGATCATCTAGATGTGATATTCTCGATCACACATCACCTTCTATTTTTTTTTCCACACGTACAGTCTGTAGTCTGCAGAGTACCTCTATTATTTTGTGGCAGTTGTTTCTTTCTTATTTATGTTCAACCTCAAGTTAATGGCAAAACATTAGGGAATTATTCTCTAGTTCATGGCGATTTAGATAAATTTTTATCGATAAGATGTTTAGAAAATGTTCCTATAACAGTTTTTTGAGTTTGTCATGGCAAATTTTGCAATGAATTTGATATGGTGCATGTATAGGTGCCATGGCAGAGAAACATAATTCTTTTTGCCTTTTTTTACTGGCATATTTACATACTGTCCTAAAAAACAGTTTGCCATAACAATTTTCATTTGTCGGTTTCCTACATCTGAAAGTTGTCTGCAAGCGGTGGAACTCCATTGAAAGCTCAATACAACATGCAAAAGGGTCGCCATTGCTCATGACAACCCGCCTAGCAGGAAGGACAAAAGAAGATCTTCTTGACGTCTTCGATCCGATGAGCGAGAAGAAGTACAACATCAGGGTAAACATCCCTGCTTCAAGTCTCAAATCACATGGTTTGCAGTTATTGCATTTCACAAATAACGCCTGGTTCATCATGTCAAGAGGCGGTGACCACATGTACTCCCTAGTGAATCCGTTCAAGAATTACCCGGATGGCGGCCATGTGATTTCTCTTCCTCTTTTAGATATCCTTGGCCTCAAAGGATTATCATTCTCTTCCATGCCGGGTTCTCCTGACTTTGTGGTCTGCGCCATGGGAGCCATGCCATGTGAAGTTTTCTTTATTCAAACATGGCGAATAGGAGACAAAGAGTGGAAGGAAGAAATCTTACGAAATGTTGATGTGCCGTTCTTCATGACATCTCACAGCCCCGTCTTCCTTGATGGCATCGTTTATTTCCTAGACATGAATGGCAGGCTCGGAGTCATGGACTTGAATGTGAAAAAGATGGAGTGGAAGTTCCTTGACAATAGCAAGATCAATCGATACGTGGAAGTGACTATGTGTATACAAATCGGGAGTTGGTCTATAGCTATCAAGCGGAGTGGAAAGGTGACCTGGTCGCCATTATCGGAGAAAATGGCAATTTTGGGTTCATCAGAATATTTAAGCTTGATCAGTCTAGGATGGATTGGACGGATTTGGAAGAGATGGAGGATGCTGCCATGTTTTGGAATAGAAGCAATGCTCTAATTGCAAGGCCAGCTTGCCGAAGGGATTTATGCAACAAGGTGTACTTTCCGAGCTGTACTAAGACTGATGATGGTGGGCAGGCCTACTGCTGCTTAAAAGAGCAAGAATACTACACTTCCTTTTTGTGCCAAGGAGCCAATGAATGCCATATGGTTCGAGCCAAACTTGTAGGATTTACCTTGGTGACCGAGCAGTAGTCGATTGGAAGCCTAACAAGGAGTACTTTGAAATTCCTTTGCAACCTAAATAGCAGAGGAACAAGCACTATACTTGACCTAATTAAACATGTTTATCTTATTTCCACATGCAAGCCAATCATAGGAGGGGGACAAAAATTCATTTGGAAATCTAAAGGAATGTTAATAGTTTGTCTTCCCTTGTCTCGGGCTCTCAGCGAGTGTCTCAAGCTCGTTAGTACCTACTACATTGTCCTGTCTTGCTTTGATTTGCCCTGTGATTTACTTGATCGTGCAAATACGTACATTTGGGTGTCAGCAAGTACAACCTCATACGGTCAACTGCTAGCAGCAGCTAGGTTGCCAAATGATCGAGGTGCAGGAGTTTTGTGTGGTGCCAAAATCATTCAGGGACCAACAACTGAACAACCGATAAATATATGGGAAAAAAAAACCCTACTCCCTCCATTTCATAATGTAAGACGTTTTTTTGACACTTCAAACGGGTGCACCGATGATTGATTTGAAAAGCGAGAATGCGGAGGAAAGGTGTTGAGATTTTTCACGACAAATCTGTTAGGGAACGTAGTAATTCAAAAAAAAATCCTACGAACACGCAAGATCTATCTAGGAGATGCATAGCAACGAGAGGGGAGAGTGTGTCTACGTACCCTCGTAGACCGAAAGTGGAAGTGTTTTATCAATGCGGTTGATGTAGTCATACGTCTTCATGATCCGACCGATCCTAGCACCGAACGTACGGCATCTCCATGTTCAGCACACGTTCAACTCGATGACGTCTCTCGTACTCTTGATCCAGTTGAGGCCGAGGGAGAGTGTCGTCAGCACGACGGCATGGTGACGGTGATGATGAAGTTACAGGCGTAGGGCTTTGCCTAAGCACTACGACAATATGACCAAGGTGTAAAACTGTGGAGGGGCACCGCACACGGCTAAGAAATTGTCTGTTGTGTGTTCTAGCGGTGCCCTCCCCACATATATATATAGGTGGGAGGGGGAGGGAGCACCAGGAGGCGCGCCCCAAGTAGGAGGAATCCCCCTTTCCATGTTTTCCGGAGGGAGAAGGAAATAGGAGGGGGGAGAGAAGGAAAGGGGAGGCCGAATTGCCCACCTTCCTTTCTCTCCTCTCCCTTACCTTTCTCCCCCCTATTCAGCCATGTATGGGGCGCACCAGCCCACTAGGGGCTGGTCTGTCCCGCACTAGGTCCAATAAGGCCCATATCTTGGCCGGGGTTGCCCGGAACCCCTTTCCGGTGACCCGATACGTACCTGTTGTCGTGGGAACGATTCCGACAATAAAAGAGGGGTAGGATAAAGGAGCATGATCTATCGAGATGCAAATGGGTGACACGATGGTTTTAGCGAGTTCGGGCCTCTCACGATGGAGATAACAACCCTACGTCTCGTGCTCCGGAGAGGCTTTGTTTTATCTTAGTATGTATCCGGAGATTACAATGAGAGGAGAACGGATCCCCGTAGTCCTGAGACTAATGGTGAAAGAGAGAGAGAGAGAGAGAGAGAGAGAGAGAGATGGAAGAAAAAGCCCCCTAGTCTATTGGTGGGGGGTGGCGCAAGCCACCCCCTCACCCCTTATGTTACACGGTGGAGCATCAATGCCATAATGCCTGCCCACTACAAAACCGTCGTGCTGACTATTGGTCCTCACATATCCGAGTGAGTTACACGGCCGAGTGGAATGAGCTCGTCGAGTGGAGTGCCGTGCTCCGAGTGGTTGTTGCCGTGAGTTGCGGTACATCTGGACGGCGATCTGGCCCAGGGGCCCAGTACAAAGTGTACGGTGTCCATGGGTAGGGTCTTTAGGTCAGGCCTATTACCCTACCCCCAATACATGTCCTCGTCATTAGCCCCCGAATCGGTCGAGGCTGAGCGGGTCGAGTCGAGGTGAATTCCCAGATGAGTCGAGTGCTACGGAGGCACTTCAGAACCCCATTTGGTCACCCGACGGTCTTATCTCCACGTGTTGCCTTGACGGATTCCGGATTGCATGGTGTCCGAGTGAAATGAGCTCAAACGGGTCTGTGGAGGAGTGTTAAACTCACCTTATAGCAATTTTTTTGGAGTGATTTGGAGCTGGTCCTGCATCGAGTAACTGATTACTCGGAATTTCTTCACGCCTGGAACATGTCTTTTTTTGTTGTTTGGCCTTCACTCGGACCGGGCGGACCGTTCCGAGTGGATACCATTCCAGTGGGGGCACGCTGAGTGCACCCACCGGTGTAATCCTCGAGGCTGCCCGATTGCGGGCGTCGGCGGAGTCTTAGTGCCTATCTTTTTTGTTGTTGTTCATCACTCGGACTGGTCAGGCTGTACCGAGTGGAGATTACTCCAGTGGGGGCACGCTGAGTGCACCCACTGGGTGTAGTCCCCGAGACCGCCGTCGACTGCGGGCAGTCGGCGGGGGTCTAAGAGAACTAAAAATCTTCTTAGCTGGTACTGTTCGAACTTGTTCTTCTCTGACTCAGAGGTCGAGTAATTCTGGAGCTGGTTTTGTATCGAGCAAAATGTTTCTTTCTGAGTTCCCTTCCAGTGGGGGCACGCTGAGTGCACCCACTGGGTGTAGTCCCCGAGCCTCTGTTGGACTAGATGAGCCTGGCAGAGGGTTTAAGTCTCCTGGTAAACCTCCACGCAGTCGACATGGTAAATATCTTTTTAGTCTGAAATTGAGTCAATTGGATGCATCTTCAGGCACTTGACATGGTAAATAAGCTCAGCCTGGAGCTGAGTCAGTCGGACTGATCTTCGTGCACTCGGCACGGTAAATAAATTCAGCCTGGAACTCGGTCAAGCAGGTGAATCTTCGTGCTCTCGTCACGGTGAATGAATTCGGCTTTGAAACCGCCGACTGGGAAAAAAGCCGGACACTCCAGGGAGTAATCGTTCCAGTAGTACTTCTTATATTGACCATTAGATTTTGCGTGAAAGGGGTATTTGCAAGAGTATATTGTATCCGTAGAGGAGCTTCGTTTTCACCCTTTTGCATGAAAGGGGTATTTGTCTGAGTGGACGTGCTTCCCGACTGATCGGGGTATGTTGACTGCAAGGAAAAACTTGGTGGCACTCGTATGTCTCCCGGAGGAGATAGACTAGTGGTCTGACATGGACGTGCTATGAAACCCGAGTGGCGAGGCTAGTGTGTGGGCTGACTCTCCGGAGAGAGGTCACTTATTATCCCGGGGGAACACCAGCACATGCCATCTCTGAGTCCAAGTTTGGGAAACTGGCGCCTTGGAGCCTAGGATAAGGGTCAAGTGTATCCGTAGAATAGTGTTGTTTTCACCCTTTGTAGTCTTGAAGATGACTTCAGGTAATGATTTGGGCGTAATGATTTGGGCGATCGTCCGAGTGGACAGTACTACCCTTATAGATTTTCGGCGGACCGAGCATGTATGGCCAGAAAGATATTATTTATGTGATCAATGGGTTGATCGAATGGGCGTAACTCATGAGGGCGACATGGCCAACGGCTGTGCGTAGCCCCCGAGTGATGCTCGAAGGAGGTAAGCTTGCTAGAGAGTGTGATATGAGGTTTGATCATATAAGTAACTTCGTCGTTCCCATGTTGAGGGTGTAGAGGTAAAGACATGTCCAACTGATAGTGATGCGTGAGGCGGCCGAGGGGCGATGATGTGTACAACTGAGTGACGACGCGCGGGGCGGCCGAGTGGTGAAGACGTGCGCAACCGAGTGGCGGCGCGCAGAGCGGTCGAGTGGTGAATACGTGCGCAACCGAGTGGCGACGCGCAGAGCGGTCGAGTGGTGAAGACGTGCCCAACCAAGTGGCGACGCGCGGGGCGGCTGAGTCACGATGTGTGAGGTGGTCGAATGATGAAGACGTGCACAACTGAGTGGCAACGCGCGGGGCGGCCGAGTGGTGAAGACGTGCACAACTGAGTGGCGATGCGCGGGGCGGCCTAATGGTGATGACGTGCGAAGTGGTCGAATGTAGGACTACATATCCAGCCAAGTGGAGATGCGCGGGGCAGCCGAATGGTGATGACGTGCGAAGTGGTCGAATGTAGGACTACATATCCAGCCAAGTGGAGATGCGCGGGGCAGCCGAGTGGTGAAGACGTGCACAACCGAGTGGCGGCGCGCGGGGCGGCTAAGGCGAAGTTGTATGCCACAGGACGGCGAAAATGGTCCTCGGAGGAGTAAGTCGAATTCGAAGCTAATGTAGCGACGAGGTCAGTGTAGTATGGTTGCGACACAACAAGACCGGCGTGACAACTGAGTCTGAGTAGGGATGAAGATGGGTGTTATTCACACAAATCATTTCAGCACACATCAAATTGTCACAAACCATTTCACACAAATCATGTCATTTTAGCACACGTCAAATTGTCATTTCAGCACACATCAAATGGCCCAGTACAAAGTGTACGGTGTCCATGGGTAGGGTCTTTAGGTCAGGCCTGTTACCCTACCCCCAATACATGTCCTCGTCACCCGGTACCCCCGAAACACTTCCGGTGTCCAAATACTATCGTCCTATATATGAATCTTTACCTCTCGACCATTCCGAGACTCCTCTTCATGTCCGTGATCTCATCCGGGACTCCGAACAACATTCGGTCATCAAACCACATAACTCATACAATATAAAATTGCCATCAAACATTAAGCGTGCGGACCCTACGGGTTCGAGAACTATGTAGACATGACCGAGACACCTCTCCGGTCAATAACCAATAGCGGATCCTGGATGCTCATATTGGCTCCCACATATTCTACGAAGATCTTTATCGGTCAAACCGCATAACAACATACGTTGTTCCCTTTGTCATCGGTATGTTATTTGCCCGAGATTCGATCGTCGATATCATCATAACTAGTTCAATCTCATTACTGGCAAGTCTCTTTACTCGTTCCGTAATGCATCATCCCGCAGCTAACTCATTAGTCACATTGCTTGCAAGGCTTATAGTGATGTGCATTACCGAGAGGGCCCAGAGATACCTCTCCGATACACAGAGTGACAAATCCAAATCTCGATCTATGCCAACCCAACAAACACCTTCGGAGACACCTGTAGAGCATCTTTATAATCACCTAGTTACGTTGTGACGTTTGATAGCACACAAGGTGTTCCTCCGGTATTCGGGAGTTGCATAATCTCATAGTCAGAGGAACATGTATAAGTCATGAAGAAAGCAATAGCAATAAAACTAAACGATCATAATGCTAAGCTAACGGATGGGTCTTGTCCATCACATCATTCTCTAATGATGTGATCCCGTTCATCAAATGACAACACATGTCTATGGTCAGGAAACATAACCATCTTTGATTAACGAGCTAGTCAAGTAGAGGCATACCAGGGACACTCTGTTTTGTCTATGTATTCACACATGTACTAAGTTTCTGGTTAATACAATTCTAGCATGAATAATAAACATTTATCATGATATAAGGAAATACAAATAACAACTTTATTATTGCCTCTAGGGCATATTTCCTTCAGTCTCCCACTTGCACTAGAGTCAATAATCTAGTTTACATCGTCATGTGATTTAACACCAATAGTTCACATCGTCATGTGACCAACACCAAAGGGTTTACTAGAGTCAATAATCTAGTTCACATCGCCATGTGATTAACACCAAAGAGCACTAAGGTGTGATCATGTTTTGCTTGTGAGAGAAGCTTAGTCAATGGGTCTGCCACATTCAGATCCGTATGTATTTCGCAAATTTTTATGTCTACAATGCTCTTCATTGAGCTACTCTAGCTAATTGCTCCCACTTTCAATATGTATCCAGATTGAGATTCTGAGTCATCTGTATTAGTGTTAAAGCTTGCATCGACGTAACTCTTTAACGACGAACTCTTTATCAAATCCATAACCGAGAAACATTTCCTTAGTCCTCTTAGGTATCTAAGGATAATTTTGACCAATGTCCAGTGATCTACTCCTAGATCACTATTGTATTCCCTTGCCAAACTCAGGGCAGGGTATACAATAGGTCTGGTACATAGCATGGCATACTTTATAGAACCTATGGCTGAGGCATAGGGAATGACTTTCATTCTCTCTTTATCTTCTGCCGTGGTCGGGTTTTGAGTCTTACTCAACTTCACACCTAGCAACACACACAAGAACTCCTTCTTTGACTGTTCCTTTTTGAACTATTTCAAAATCTTGTCAAGGTATGTACTCATCGAAAAAACTTATCAAGCGTCTTGATCTATCTTTATAGATCTTGATGCTCAATATGTAAGCAGCTTCACCGAGGTATTTCTTTTGAAAAACTCTTTTCAAATACTCCTTGATGCTTCCAGAAAATTCTACATTATTTCCGATCAACAATATGTCATACACATATACTTATCGGAAAAGCTATAGCGCTCCCACTCACTTTCTTGTAAATACAGGCTTCACTGCAAGTCTGTATAAAACTATATGCTTTGATCAACTCATCAAAGCGTATATTCCAACTCTGAGATGCTTGCACCAGTCCATAGATGGATCGCTGTACCTTGCACATTCTGTTAGCACCTTTAGGATTGACAAAACCTTTTGGTTGCATCATATACAACTATTCTTTAAGAAATTCATTAAGGAATGTAGTTTTGACATCCATTTGCCAGATTTCATAAAATGTGGCAATTGCTAACATGATTGGGAAAGACTTAAGCATCGCTACGAGTGGGAAAATCTCATCGTAGTCAACACCTTGAACTTGTCAAAAACCTTTTTCGACAAGTCTAGCTTTGTAGATAGTAACACTACTATCAGCATCCGTCTTCCTCTTAAAGATCCATTTATTTTCTATTGCTTGCCGATCATCAGGAAAGTCAACCAAAGTCCATACTTTGTTCTCATACATGGATCCCATCTCGGATTTCATGGCCTCAAGCCATTTTGCGGAATCTGGGCTCATCATCGCTTCCTCATAGTTCGTAGGTTTGTTATGGTCTAGTAACATGATTTCCAGAACAGGATTACCGTACCACTCTGGTGCAGAATGTATTCGGGTTGACCTACAAGGTTCGGTAGTGACTTGACCTGAAGTTTCATGATCATCATAGTTAACTTCCTCGCTAGCTAATCGGTGTAGGCATCATTGGTACTGATTTCTGTGATGAACTACTTTCCAATTCGGGAGAAGGTACAATTACCTTATCAAGTTCTACTTTCCTCCCACTCACTTCTTTCGAGAGAAACTCCTTCTCTAGAAAGGATCCATTCTTAGCAACGAATATCTAGCCTTCGGATCTGTGATAGAAGATGTACCCAACAGTTACTTTTGGGTATCCTATGAATACGCACTTCTCCGATTTGGGTTCGAGCTTATCATTTTGAAACTTTTTCACATAAGCATCATAACCCCAAACTTTAAGAAATGACAGCTTAGGTTTCTTGTTAAACCGCAGTTCATACGGTGTCGTCTCAACGGATTTAGATGGTGCCCTTTTTAACGTGAATGCAGCTGTCTCTAATGCATAACCCCAAAACGATAGTGATAAATCGGTAAGAGACATCATAGATCGCACCATATCTAATAAAGTGCGGTTATGACGTTCGGACACACCATTACGATGTGGTGTTCCAGGTGGCATGAGTTTGTGAAATTATTCCACATTGTTTTAATTGAAGGCCAAACCCGTAACTCAGATATTCGGCTCCGCGGTCAGATTGTAGAAACTTTATTTTCTTGTCACGATGATTTTGCGCTTCAGTCTGAAATTCTTGGAACTTTTCAAATGTTTCAGACTTATGTTTCGTCAAGTAGATATACCCATATCTGCTCAAGTCATCTGTGAAGGTCAGAAAATAACGATACCCGCCGCGAGCCTCAACACTCATCCGACCGCATACATCAGTATGTATTATTTCCAATAAGTCAGTTGCTCGCTCCATTGTTCCGGAGAACGGAGTCTTAGTCATCTTGCCCATGAGGCATGGTTCGCAAGCATCAAGTGATTCATAATCAAGAGATTCCAAAAGCCCATCAGCATGGAGTTTCTTCATGCGCTTTACACCAATATGACCTAAACGGCAGTTCCACAAATAAGTTGCACTATCATTATTAACATTGCATCTTTTGGCATCAATATTTATGTGTATCATCTTGATCGAGATTCAGTAAACCATTTACATTGGATCTAAGACCATAGAAGGTTTTATTCATGTAAACAGAATAACAATTATTCTCTGACTTAAATGAATAACCGTATCGCAATAAACATGATCCAATCATATTTATGCTTAACGCAAACACCAAATAACATTTATTTAGTTCCAATACTAATCACGAAGGTAGAGGGAGTATGCGGTGGTAATCTTATCAACCTTGGAATCATTTCCAACACATATCTTCACCTCGCCCTCAACTAGTCTTTGTTCATTTTCTAACTCCTGTTTTGAGTTTACAAATCATAGCAACTGAACCGGTATCAAATACCCAGGGGCTACTATGGACATTAGTAAAGTACACATCAATAACATGTATATCAAATATAGCTTTGTTCACTTTGCCATCCTTCTTATCTACCAAGTATCTAGGGCAGTTCCACTTCCAGTGACCATTTCCTTTGCAGTAGAAGCACTCAGTTTCAGGCTTGGGTCTAGCTTTGGGTTTGTTCATGGAAGTGGCAACTTGCTTGCCATTCTTATTGAAGTTCCCTTTCTTTTCCTTTGCCCTTCTGCTTGAAACTAGTGGTCTTGTCAACCATCAACACTTGATGCTTTTTCTTGATTTCTACCTTCGTCAATTTCAGCATCGCGAAGAGCTCGGAATCATTTTCGTCATCCCTTGCATATTATAGTTCATCATGAAGTTCTAGTAGCTTGGTGATAGTGACTAGAGAACACTATCAATCACTATATTATCTGGAAGATTAACTCCCACTTGATTCAAGCGATTGTAGTACCCAGACAATCTGAGCACATGCTCACTGGTTGAGCTATTATCCTCCATCTTGTAGGCAAAGTACTGCCAGAGATCTCATACCTCTCGACACGGGCATGAGTCTGAAGTACTAATTTCAACTCTTGGAACATCTTATATGCTCCATGACGTTCAAAATGTTTTGAAGTCCCGGTTTTCAGCCGTAAAGCATGGTGCACTAAACTATCAAGTAGTCATCATATCGAGCTTGCCAAACGTTAATAACGTTTGCATATACTCCTGCAATAGGTTTGTCACCTAGCGGTGCATCAAGGACATAATACTTCTGTGCAGCAATGAGGATAATCCTCAGATCACGAACCAAGTCCGCATCATTGCTACTATCATTTTTCAATTTATTTTTCTCTAAGAACATATCAAAAAATAAACGAGGAGCTACTTCGCAAGCTATTGATCTACAACATAGATATGCAAATACTATCAGGACTAACTTCATGATAAATTAAAGTTCAATTAATCATATTATTTAAGAACTCCCACTTAGATAGACATCCCTCTAATCATCTAAGTGATCACGTGATCCATATCAACTAAACCATGTCCGATCATCACGTGAGATGGAGTAGTTTTCAATGGTGAACATCACTATGTTGATCATATCTACTATATGATTCACGCTCGACCTTTCGGTCTCAATGTTCCGAGGCCGTATTTGCATATGCTAGGCTCCTCAAGTTTAACCCGAGTATTCTGCGTGTGCAAAACAGGCTTGCACCCTTTGTATGTGAACGTAGAGCTTATCACACCTGATCATCACGTGGTGTCTCAGCACGACGAACTGTAGCAACGGTGCATACTGATGATCAGGGGCGGGCCCACGTTGGCCCAGTAGGTAGCCCATGACACCGGGTAAAAAATTATCTTACGTTATACATATAGAGCCCAGGTACACTTGGACACCCCTAAATTTCTGAAAGGGACACCCCATGCAGACCAAAAGGCCACAACTAGCCTACAAGGCCGCACACAGCCCAGCCGACTAGCAGCGTGCGACGCCCTGGCAAAGGCCCATCACATACGTCCATCGATCTGGATCAATTCATCGATACTTCGCCTGTCGCTTTCCTCTACTCGCCGCTGCGCTTCGTGCCCCTGTACGTCGTGCTCGCAGTCGCCGCCTATCGCCAGATCGCCCCAGTTTGCCCAATCAGTGAACAATGAAAGAATAGGTATCTTGGATCAGACCCCAATTCGGTGTGTGACTACTTCTATTGCAATTTCCAAATCCTGTTCCAATTCTTGCTTTGTTTCTCTAACCCTAGAAAATTAGGTCTACTGGATAAGATTATAGATTTTGATTATATTGGCTATTGGACTATTTGGCTATTGTAGTGGTCAGTGGAGAACAATATTGCAATACTCTAGTAGACAAGGACGGCCGGAAGCACCAGCCACATGTCAAGTAAGTTCTATGTTTCTGTCGTGCAATTGCAATTCATGTTATGTATGTACACTGATTCATAGTTTTTTCATTTGCAGAATAATGCCTCCACACATGAACCTAGTTCTGCCAATAATACAAGGAATTCATTTCAAGTTGAAGAAGAGATCAATTGGGAAGAAGAAATGAAATTTGATCCAGGTAAAAGGAAAAGCATAGATGAGTACCATCCAAATCATAGAGATATGTTGCTAACTAGTTTTGTTTCTTTTGATTTGTAGGCAATCAAGATCTAGCGCTGCATTTTCTCGTCATTGGCTCTACTTTATTCATAATTTGGACACTCACCTTTACTGTTCAATTTCCTACGAGCAACTAATATTCATAAGGTGAACTCTTTATTTTGGCATTTTGGTAATCCTATTCACGGTCATATCATATTCTAAGTATATTGTATTGCTAAGTGTGCTAATTTTATGTGTATTATGACTTGATATCCACGCATATGTGATAGACATGGGACCCCGGGTCATTTTTGTCCTAGGTTCGCCCCTGCTGATGACCCACAAGTGTAGGGGGTAAATCGTAGTCCTTTCAATAAGTAAGAGTGTCGAACCTAACGAGGAGCAGAAGGAAATGATAAGCGGTTTTCAGTAAGGTTTTCTCTGCAAGCACTGAAATTGTAGGTGATAGATAGTTTTGTGATAAGATAAATGGTAACGAGCAACAAGTAAATAAAGTAAATAAAGTGCAGCAAGGTGGCCCAATCCTTTATGTAGCAAAGGATAAGCCTAGATAATTTCTAATAATGAGGAAGGAGCTCCTGAGGACACATGGGAATTATCGTCAAGCTAGTTTTCATCACGTTCATATGATTCGCGTTCGGTACTTTGATAATTTGATATGTGGGTGGACCGGTACTTGGGTACTGCCCTAACTTGGACAAGCATCCCACCAATGATTAACCCCTATTGCAAGCATCTGCAACTACAAAAGAAGTATTAAGGTAAACCTAACCATAGCATTAGACATATGGATCCATATCAGCCCCTAACGAAGCAACGCATAAACTAGGGTTTAAGCTTCTGTCACTCTAGCAACCCATCATCTACTTATTACTTCCATATGCCTTCCTCTAGGCCCAAAGAATGGTGAAGTGTCATGTAGTCGACGTTCACATAACACCACTAGAGGAAAAGACAACATACATCTCATCAAAATATCAAACGAATACCAAATTCACATGACTACTAATAGCAAGACTTCACCCATGTACTCAGCAACAAACGTAACTACTCACAAAGCATATTCATGTTCATAATCAGAGGAGTAATAATATGCATAAAGGATCTGAACATATGATCTTCCACCAAGTAAACCAAATAGCATCAACTACAAGGAGTAATCAACACTACTAGCAACCCACAGGTACCAATTTGTGGTTTTGATACAAGATAGGATACAATAGATGAACTAGGGTTTTGAGAGGAGATGGTGCTGGTGAAGATGTTGATGGAGATTGACCACCTCTCGATGAGAGGATCGTTGGTGATGACGTTGGTGATGATTTCCCCCTCCCGGAGGGAAGTGTCCCCGGCAGAACAGCTCCGCCAGAGCCCGAGATTGATTCCGCCTGAGTTCCGCCTCGTGGTGGCGGAGTTTAAATCCCGTAAGCTTGCCCCGATTTTTCCAGGCTAAAAGTGATGATATAGCGAAAGATGGGCGCGGAGGCCAGGAGATAGGCGCGCCCTATAGGGGGCACCCTGTCTCTGGACAGTGTGGGCCTCTGGCGTATTTCTTTTGTTCAGAAATTCTTATAAATTCCAAAAGTTGTTTCGTGGAGTTTCAAGACTTTTGGAGCTGTGCGAATAGGTTTCAACGTTTGCTCCTTTTCCACCAGAATTCCAGTGCGGCATTCCCCTCTTCATGGTAAACCTTGAAAATAAGAGAGAATAGCCATAAGTATTGAGATATAATGTGTAATAACAGCCCATAATGCAATAAATATTGATATAAAAGCATGATGCAAAATGGAGGTATCAACTCCCCCAAGCTTAGACCTCGCTTGTCCTCAAGCAGAAGCCAAAATCGAAAAATATGTCCACATGTTTAGAGATAGAGGTGTCGATAAAAAATAAAATACGGACATGAGGGCATCATGATCATTCTTATAACAGCAACATATATAGATTTCATCATATGATTTCTTATACTCAAGTAACAATCAATTTACAATGTCAAGTATGGTTCAAAAACTTCATTGGGAACTAATAAACTATAATCTCAGTCATTGAAGCAATTGCAATTTATCGTAACATCAGAAAGAGTCAACAATAGAGCTTTTCAGCAAGCTCACATACTCAACTATCTCGTAGTCTTCTACAATTGCTAACACTCACGCAGTACTTGTGGTTATGGAGTTTCAGCCGGACACTGAGAAAGATAGGGGCTTATTGTGTTGCCTCCCAACGTATTCACCTTTAGGTGATGTCAACAATAATAGCCCATGCTAACTTACATCCAATTGGATATATATATCATGATCTTTCAAACACGAGGAGCTTGCCAAAGGATAAAATGAAAAAGGGAAAGGTGGGGATCACCTTGACTCAAGCATGAAGTAAAAACATAAAGTAAAAGATAGGCCCTTCGCAGAGGGAAGTAGAGGTTGTCATGTGCGTTTAGGGTTGATGCACAAAATCTTAATGCAAAAGAACATCACTTTATATTGCCCCTTGTATGTGGACCTTTATTATGCAGTCCATCGCTTTTATTACTTCCACAACAAGTTCGTACAAAGCTTATTTTCTCTGCACTAATAATTCATACATATTTAGATAGCAATTTTTATTGCTTGCAACATGACAACTTACTTGAAGGATCTTACTCAATCCATAGGTAGGTATGGTGGACTCTCATGGCAAAACTGGGTTTAAGGAAATTTGGAAGCACAAGTAGTATCTCTACTTGGTGCAGGGAATTTGGCTAGCATGAGGGGGAAAGGCAAGCTCAACATGTTTGGAAGGTCAATGACAATATACTTTAACTGAGATGTCAGAAAACATAAACTATTATGTTGTCTTCCTTGTCCAACGTCAACTCTTTTAGCATGTCATAATTAATGAGTGCTCCCAATTATAAAAGGTGTCCAAGATAATATATTTATATGTGAACCCCTCTTTCCTTATCACTTCCTATTAATTGCAATGATGACCAAGGCTAAGTTTATCAACTCTCAACAATTTTTATGCCTCATACTTTCTATGTGTGAGGTCATCACTATCCATGAGGTCAATATGAACTCTTTTATTCTTTCTACTTTCTCAAGATCATAGCAACATAGCAAAGCCCTTGACTCAACACTAATCTTTATTATAGATAGCTCACGGACTCGATTACAAAAACAGATCACAAAGCAAAACTTAAAACTACTTGATATCAAGACTTCAATCTACTAGATCAAGATACTACTAAAAGGATCGAACTAAATAAAGCGGTAAAGATAGGAGTGTGATGGTGATACGATACCGGGGCACCTCCCCCAAGCTTGGCAGTTGCCAAGGGGAGTGCCCATACCCATGTGATTATGTCCTAGGAGGTGATGGAGGTGGTGATGATGACGGTGGATAATCGCACATTGAGCGTAAAAGTTCCTCCAACTTGCGGATAATGCCCTTAAGCCCAGCAATATGATCCTTCAACAGAATATTCTCTTGTGTGAGATACTTGTTCTGTATGTGAGCTAACTCAATCATCTTGAAAGCTCCAAT
The DNA here is from genome assembly GCA_021605205.1 of Aegilops longissima. Lineage (NCBI taxonomy): Eukaryota > Viridiplantae > Streptophyta > Magnoliopsida > Poales > Poaceae > Aegilops > Aegilops longissima. The sequence continues at coordinate 61,861,712 of CM038677.1, forward strand.
CTCTGTTGGAGTAAAGAGGTTAGGTAAAGGTTGAGGGATGTCTTCTTCTTTCACCGCCGGAGCTTGAACCTCCATGGCCTTCTTGATCCCTTCATCCTTGTTGATCTCTTCTGATTCTTCTCTTTTCAGCTCTATCTTTAATAGCCAAGCATCCTTGTCTTCGTTGTTGGAAGAGGGCGACGTCATGGTGCTCTTGATCTGAAACAGAAACAGCTCGAAACGAAAATAGAGGATATTTGCGTGATACGGTGGTCAAAACCTTCGGGAGTATATATAATGAATTTTTACCGACCAAAATACGTAACGTGCAAGAAAACAGAGTCCGGGAGGCACACGACCACGAGACAGGGGGCGTGCCCTATAGGGGGGGGGGGCGCCCTCCACTCTCGTGGGAGCCTCGTGTCCATTTCGTACTACTTCTTTCTTCCTAAAATTCTTAAATAATCCAAAACTGATAAAAATTGCCATTGGAGTTGTTTTGAAGTCGGTTTACTTACCGTACCACATACCTATAACTTTTCGGAGTCTGGAACGTTCTGGAAAGTATCCCTTATGTATTCCTCAGGGGTTACGGTTTCAATGATATTAGTTTCAACATTGATAGGATTACCTGAAATATAGTGTTTAATTCTTTGACCGTTTACCACCCTCGGATTTGTGCCTTCGAAGTTGTTGATTTTTATAGCACCAGAACGATAGACCTCCTCGATAACGTAGGGACCTTCCCATTTTGAAAGAAGTTTTCCTGCAAAAAATCTTAAACGAGAGTTGAATAATAACACATAATCTCCTACGTTAAACTCACGCTTTTGTATCCTCTTATAATGCCAGCGTTTGACTTTTTCTTTGAATAGCTTGGCATTCTCATACGCTTGGGTTCTCCATTCATCAAGTGAGCTAATATCAAATAACCTGTTCTCACCGGCAAGTTTGAAGTCATAGTTGAGCTCTTTAATAGCCCAGTATGCCTTATGTTCAAGCTCAAGAGGTAAATGACATGCTTTTCCATAAACCATCTTATATGGAGACATACCCATAGGATTTTTGTATGCAGTTCTATAGGCGCATAATGCATCATCAAGTTTTTTGGACCAATTCTTTCTAGATCTATTAACAATCTTTTGCAAAATTAATGGCCCAGTATGAGGTAAATGACATGCTTTTCCATAAAAGAAGTATTAAGGTAAACCTAACCACAACATTAAACATATGGATCCATATCAGCCCCTAACGAAGCAACGCATAAACTAGGGTTTAAGCTTCTGTCACTCTAGCAACCCATCATCTACTTATTACTTCCACATGCCTTCCTCTAGGCCCAAATAATGGTGAAGTGTCATGTAGTCGACGTTCACATAACACCACTAGAGGAAAAGACAACATACATGTCATCAAAATATCAAACGAATACCAAATTCACATGACTACTAATAGCAAGACTTCACCCATGTCCTCGGAACAAACGTAACTACTCACAAAGCATATTCATGTTCATAATCGAGGAGTAATAATATGCATAAAGGATCTGAACATATGATCTTCCACCAAGTAAACCAAATAGCATCAACTACAAGGAGTAATCAACACTACTAGCAACCCACAGTACCAATTTGTGGTTTTGATACAAGATTGGATACAATAGATGAACTAGGGTTTTGAGAGGAGATGGTGCTGGTGAAGATGTTGATGGAGATTGACCCTCTCGATGAGAGGATCGTTAGTGATGACGTTGGTGATGATTTCCTCCCCGAGGGAAGTGTCCCCGCAGAACAGCTCACGGAGCCCTAGATTGATTCCGCCCAGGTTCCGCCTCGTGGCGGCGGAGTTTCGTCCGTAAGCTTTTCCCGATTTTTCCAGGTAAAAGTGATGATATAGCGAAGATGGATGTCGGAGGCCCACCAGGGGGGCTAGGAGATAGGGGGCGCGCCCTATAGGGGGGCGCACCCCCTGTCTCCTGGACAGGGTGTGTGCCCCATGGCGTATTTCTTTTGCTCATAAATTCTTATAAATTCCAAAAAGTTGTTTCGTGGAGTTTCAGGACTTTTGGAGCTGTGCAGAATAGGTTTTCAACGTTTGCTCCTTTCCAGCCAGAATTCCAGCTGCCGACATTCCCCCTCTTCATGGTAAACCTTGTAAAATAAGAGAGAATAGCCATAAGTATTGAGATATAATGTGTAATAACAGCCCATAATGCAATAAATATTGATATAAAAGCATGATGAAAAATGGATGTATCACATACTCAGGGAGAACACTTGTACCTTAAAATTTTGTGAGAGATCATCTTATAATGCTACCGCTGTACTAAGCAAAATAAGATGTATAAAAGATAAACATCACATGCAATCAAAATATGTGACATGATATGGCCACCATCATCTTGTGCCTTTTATCTCCATCTCCAAAGTACCGTCATGATTTCTATCGTCACCGGCATGACACCATGATCTCTATCATCTTGATCTCTATCAACGTGTCATCATATGGTCGTCTCGCCAACTATTGCTTTTGCAACTATTGCTATCGCATAACGACAAAGTAAAGCAATTATATGGCGCTTGCATCTTATGCAATAAAGAGACAACCATAAGGCTCCTGCCAGTTGCCGATAACTTCAACAAAATATGATCATCTCATACAACAATTTATATATCATCACGTCTTGACCATATCACATCATAACATCCCCTGCAAAAACAAGTTAGACGTCCTCTACTTTGTTGTTGCAAGTTTTACGTGGCTGCTACGGGCTTATAGCAAGAACCGTTCTTACCTACGCATCAAAACCACAACAATTTTTCGTCAAGTGTGCTGTTTTAACCTTCAACAAGGACCGGGCGTTGTCACACTCGATTCAACTAAAGTTTGAGAAACAGACACCCACTAGCCACCTGTGTGCAAAGCACAGCGGTAGAACCAGTCTCATGAACGCGGTCATGTAATGTCAGTCTGGGCCGCTTCATCCAACAATACCGCCGAATCAAAGTATGACATGCTGGTAAGCAGTATGACTATTAGCGCCCACGACTCTTTGTGTTCTACTCGTGCATATAACATCTACACATAGACCTGGCTCTGATGCCACTGTTGGGGAACGTAGTAATTCAAAAAAATTCCTACGAACACGCAAGATCTATCTAGGAGATGCATAGCAACGATAGGGGAGAGTGTGTCTACGTACCCTCGTAGACCGAAAGCGGAAGCGTTTTATCAACGCGGTTGATGTAGTCGTACCTCTTCACGATCCGACCGATCCTAGCACCGAACGTATGGCACCTCCGTGTTCAGCACACATTCAACTCGATGACGTCCCTCGTACTCTTGATCCAGTTGAGGCCGAGGGAGAGTTTCGTCAGCAAGACAGCATGGTGACGGTGATGATGAAGTTACCGGCGCAGGGCTTTGCCTAAGCACTATGACAATATGACCAAGGTGTAAAACTGTGGAGGGGGGCACCGCACACGGCTAAGAGATCGTCTATTGTGTGTTCTAGCGGTGCCCTCCCCACATATATATAGGTGGGAGGGGGAGGGAGCAGTAGGAGGCGCGCCCGGGCCTAATCCTATTCGGCCTCCCCCGTTTCCATGTTTTTCAGAGGGAGAAGGAAAGAGGAGGGGGAGAGAAGGAAAGGGGAGGCCGAATTGCCCCCTTCCTTTATCTCCTCTCCCTTACCTTTCTCCCCCCTATTCGGCCATGTATGGGGCGCACCAGCCCACTAGTGGCTGGTCTGCCCTGCACTAGGCCCAATAAGGCCCATATTTTGGCCGGGGGTGCCCGAAACCCCTTTCCGGTGACCCGATACGTACCCGGTACCCCCGAAACACTTCCGGTGTCCAAATACTATCGTCCTATATATGAATCTTTACCTCTCGACCATTCCGAGACTCCTCTTCATGTCCGTGATCTCATCCGGGACTCCTAACAACATTCGGTCATCAAACCACATAACTCATACAATATAAAATTGTCATCAATCATTAAGCGTGCGGACCCTACGGGTTCGAGAACTATGTAGACATGACCGAGACACCTCTCCGGTCAATAACCAATAGCGGATCCTGGATGCTCATATTGGCTCCCACATATTCTACGAAGATCTTTATCGGTCAAACCGCATAACAACATACGTTGTTCCCTTTGTCATCGTTATGTTATTTGCCCGAGATTCGATCGTCGGTATCATCATACCTAGTTCAATCTCGTTACTGGCAAGTCTCTTTACTCGTTCCGTAATGCATCATCCCGCAACTAACTCATTAGTCACATTTCTTGCAAGGCTTATAGTGATGTGCATTACCGAGAGGGCCCAGAGATACCTCTCCGATACACGGAGTGACAAATCCTAATCTCGATCTATGCCAACCCAACAAACACCTTCGGAGACACTTGTAGAGCATCTTTATAATCCCTCAGTTACGTTGTGACGTTTGATAGGACACAAGGTGTTCCTCCGGTATTCGGGAGTTGCATAATCTCATAGTCAAAGGAACATGTATAAGTCATGAAAAAAGCAATAGCAATAAAACTAAACGATCATAATGCTAAGCTAACGGATGGGTCTTGTCCATCACATCATTCTCTAATGATGTGATCCCGTTCATCAAATGACAACACATGTCTATGGTCAGGAAACATAATCATCTTTGATTAACGAGCTAGTCAAGTAGAGGCATACTAGGGACATTCTGTTTTGTCTATGTATTCACACATGTACTAAGTTTCCGGTTAATACAATTTTAGCATGAATAATAAACATTTATCATGATATAAGAAAATATAAATAACAACTTTATTATTGCCTCTAGGGCATATTTCCTTCAAAATCAATGAACCCATATATTTGGTTAGTTTCCACCTTGCAGATTCTGGAGTCTCATACAAAGAAAGTACAAGACCCATATAAGATGCTTATAGCAGCATGTTTTTTTAGTCACTATAGCATCATGTTTTTTTTTTCATGTTGTAGTGGGACGTCGCTCTCCTTGGGCCGACTCACATAATGCACATGCTCGCCTTGACATTTGCTAAATGCTCGACCGTTCATGTGATTTGCTTTTGTAAAATATAACAATACACTAATAGCTACCTATATACCATAGAGGAACCACCCATTAGGTGGTACCATGATAGCACAAAATTCAAATCCAAAAGTTTTAAAAAATTCCTATACATTTTTCTGAATGTCCACAAGATATGTGTCTACAATCCCCAAAAATTTGAAATCCTAATTCCATCAACATATAGATAAAAAACAAAATATTGATTTGTGTTTTGTATTTTTGTTACTCTAGTTCATGCTGGATTTCACTTATACAAAGCAATGAATGAAAAAATAAAAATACAATGTATTAAAAATAAAACCAAGAGTAAGGAAAATAAATAGATAACAAACCAGGAAAAATAAATGAGTGGCTGAAAAATAAAATAAAAAAGAAACCAATAAGTTAACAAAAATAATGAATTTTTATAGGATAGAAAATAGAATGAACGAATTAAGAAACGATCATTGCTACTAGCTACCATCTTTTTTTAGTTTTTCTAGATGATCCACCCTTTTTTAGTTCAACCAGGTATCTGAAGAAAAAGCCGGCCCAGTACGGGTGACATGCTAAGTGTTCGCCAAAAAAAGGAAGGAAGATTTTTGGGGCACTAAATAACGCACGGGAGTCGGCCCCGCCCAACAGATCTACCGCGCGTTGTTGTCCTTGAAAGTGGGAACGAGGCAGCAAGCGTCGGAAATACCTTTTGGTTCTTGGGTATTGGGTATATACACCTCATATAGAGAAAAATAATAATTAAAATAAAAGTAAAAAATGTTAGAAGTTTTTTTTGGAATGAACTTGACTTTCTTTTGCACTAGTATATAAATTTTCATGAATAAAAACCAAGCGTTGACTTTTTGAGGGAAATGCCATCATAGCGGTTTATATTTCATGTGATAACAGCGATACATCGTTTGTCAATACTCCCTCCGTCCGGATTTATTAGGCCTAAAGACAACTTCTCTTGGTCCAAGACATATAATAATTAGCGCACATTAATTTTTCCATTTCACTCCCAATGCACTCTCTCACATGCATGCAGCCAATGAAAAAACACGCATGAAGTGTATTAATTTCCCAACCATGGCATCAACAACAATGACTTTCAATGCAACCAATGAAATGGTTGTATGCATGCACCTTTCCAAAATGAGGCCTTATAAAAAAGGGCATGCTTGTGATGCTGAGAGGCCTAATAAATCCGGACGGAAGGAGTACATCTAGTAGAAAATCCACAAGCTCTGATTTCTAGACAATAGCTCGAGAGACCTCCAATTCCTAGCCAACAAATGTGCTGCCATATTAGCTTCCCTAGGACAATGAGAAAAAAAATATAGGAATAAAATTACAAGCTAAGAAAGAGCATTCTTCATATATTGTTGCTGCAGGCCCAAGCGAATTTCCTCTGTTTTGCATGATTTCAATGACTTCCATGCAATCGCCTTCTATGCATAGCTTGTTGCGTCCAATTTCACTTGCGGAGAAGTCCATCTCTTAAGCCTCGTGCTTCCATCGTAGCCGGTTCTCTAATAAAAGGGATGTTGCTGCAAGATGCCGCCACAAAGAAACCGGAGTGGTCTCGAAGTATAGCATCTGTAGCGCCAATGCCACTATCAATGTCGAAACCAGCGTCCACATTCAGCTTGATTGTACCCTGTGGTGGTTTCTCCCAGCCATGTCTCCTAATTCTGGTGGTTTCTCCATTTTGAGTGTTGACTTCAAGGCAATAAAAAACAAAATTTATCTTTACTCCTACAGGGGGAGTTGGTAGGTCGGTACGCATATGGTTCTTTTTCACCTCCACCTCCCACCATCACCCCGCCATGCTGGTTTTCACCCTCCCACTAAAAACCGATTCGCCCGATCCTCCTTGTTCGTTTTTAGCAGATATCGATTCAATTCAATCACATAATATTAGGTAATTGAGAATTTAGAAATTGTACCATATATATGAGATCAGCTTCCTAAAAAGACAGACAAAAGATTTTCCGCAATAAACTGTCAAAACAAAATCAGATATTTCTCAACAACAAATAGCTAATCCCGCGCCCTTGCCATTTATTAACAAAAGATTTTTTTTCCTGAGCTCCTGCCACTGCTCCTCCGTCGTGTGCACCGACTCCACTGCGAGGTCCTCCACGGCAGCATCGCGCTGAAGCGGGACTATGCCGTCGAGTTCGTTGTCTACACCACCTATGCGACCGCTGTGCTGTTGGAGATATGCCCTAGAGGCAATCATGTATGATGATATTTCCTGTATGTTTATGAATAAAGATAGTCATATGACATTATCAATGATGTGTATCAACAAGTACGTGACTTGTTTGTGGGACTATGCATTATATGATGACTGTCCTAAAAGGTCCCTAGTTGAAAAGGCTGTGTGGATACGCGCAGCCGACTAGACTAGTATACGACACGGTCGATGACTTGGTCTCACTAGCCATTGAGCATTGGATGCTAGCCGGATAATATGGACTCGGAAGGATCTGTTCGGATTCGACGTAGTCGGATCCGAGTCGAGATAAGGTCTGAGTCGGACAGACCCACTTATGAGATGCAGTGATATGTCATCTGTGAGTCTCTAGTACAAGATACATTCTATGTCCTAAGACCTGAGCTGGCGCATGTACTCGGGATGGTGACAGACCTACTTTGGGCCAACCAACGCTACTCCGTGACTGGGTAGTTACAAAGGTAGGTTTCAGGCTTGTCCAGACCCATGCTGCAAGACATGGTCGAGCAAGATGGGATTTGCCCCTTCGACCAGGAGAGATATACTCTGGGCCCCTCGTGTGATCCGACAAGATAAGCATGGTGAAAGTGCAACTATCCCTATTTGGTTTTGGTAATTCATAACAACATATAGCTCATTGAGCTAATGCTATTCCAAGATGAATATTTCAAGAAAGCTCAATGAATGGCATGGCTTGGATGATGAAAGTGGATCCCTCAAAATATTAAGGACAAAGGATTGGCTCAAGCTCAAAAGCTCAAGACTCTACATTTTACATTTTAGTGATCCAAGATCACATTAAGTCTATAGGAAAAGCCAATACTATCAAGGAGGGATGAGGTGTTGCTTAATGAGCCTCTTGCTTCATGTGCTTAGTGATATGCTCCAAAACCCTCCACTACTTTCTCACATCCACATATGACCTAAACCTAAAGTCAAACTCGGCCCCACCAATTCTTTCTATCCAGCGCCACCGAGTTCAGATGTCATAGCCACTGCCACAAACCCTAGGCAAATCGGTCTCACCGATAGGGATCTCGGTCTCACCGAGATGGGATTGCAATCTCTCTGTTTCCCTTCGTAACGTTTTGGTCTAACCGAAGTGAGAGATCGGTCCCACCGAGATTGCAATGTAAACTCTCTGTTTCCCTTTCGTAACTTTTCGGTCTCACCGAAAGAGCGAATCGGTCCCACCGAGTTTACGACCAACTCTCCGGTTAGCTAATTACCAAAATCGGTCTCACCGAGTTTGTGTGTCGGTCTCACCGAGATTACGTTATGCCTAACCCTAACCATATCGGTCCTACCGAGATGCATGTCGATCCACGAAAACCCTAACGGTCACTAGGTTTACTAAATCGGTTTGACCGAGTTTGTTGATTCGGTCCCACCGAGTTTGGTAAATTGTGTGTAACGGTTAGATTTTGTGTGGAGGTTATATATACCCTCCACCTCCTCTTCATTCGTTGAGAGAGCCATCGAACAAACCTACACTTCCAACTTACCAGCCTAGAGAGAGACCACCTACTCATGTGTTGAGGCCAAGATATTCCATTCCAACCACATGAATCTTGATCTCTAGCCTTCCCAAGTTGCTTTCCACTTAAATCTTCTTTCCACCAAATCCAAATCCCGTGAGAGAGAGTTGAGTGTTGGGGAGACTATCATTTGAAGCACAAGAGCAAGGAGTTCATTATCAACACATCATTTGTTACTTCTTGGAGAGTGGTGTCTCCTAGATTGGCTAGGTGCCACTTGGGAGCCTCCGATAAGATTGTGGAGTTGAACCAAGGAGTTTGTAAGGGCAAGGAGATCGCCTACTTCGTGAAGATCTACCGCTAGTGACGCAAGTCCTTCGTGGGCGACGGCCATGGTGGGATAGACAAGGTTGCTTCTTCGTGGACCCTTCGTGGGTGGAGCCCTCCGTGGACTCGCGCAACCGTTACCCTACGTGGGTTGAAGTCTCCATCAACGTGGATGTACGATAGCACCACCTATCGGAACCACGACAAAAACATCCGTGTCTTCAATTGCGTTTGAATCCTCCAAACCCTTCCCTTTACATTCTTGCAAGTTGCATGCTTTAATTTCCGCTGCCAATATACTCTTTGCATGCTTGCTTGAATTGTGTGAAGATTGCTTGACTTGTTCAAAGATAGCGAAAATCTGCCAAAGTCTAAAATTGGGAAAAGGTTAGGTTTTTTATTGGTCAAGTAGTCTAATCACCCCCCCTCTAGACATACTTCAAGGTCCTACACATGGCCATGCGACAGGGATTATGAGATAATCCGCTTAGTGGTCGGCATCACTGGAACGAGAAAGAGGTTGGGCTAGCACAAGGATGATAGACTCGCCTTGAGCCCGACAACATATATCGTGTGGCAAAGGGAACAGAAGTGTGATGTACAGGTTCGCCAACCGGCTTCATTATCTACTTGGTGGTCGACACGCTTTGCTAGAGGCCGCTACTAGCCGAGCAGGTCGGAGGTGATCCGACCTGCGACCTAGCTGACTTGAACCTAAGGGGTCGCGCGCTTAAGGGAAGGAACTTGTGAGGCCCGATCCGACTCCACGAGTTAGATGTGATCCTACTCAGACTCGGATCCCGGCCGAACAGATTTTGGGTCTTAGGGTCCGTGCGAAGTCCAAGTGTTGAGCCCACGACGGACGTCTATATAAAGTGAAGGCTCGGCACAATCATGGGTGGATCGCTTCCGCGCTGTCACTAGGGTTTGCTTGTGTTGCGAATAGCCACCTCCACTCATCGCCGACTATGTGATCGGACCTAGCAGTCCGTCGCACGGTGTTCCTCCTGCATGCGCGGATACCATTAGAGGCGGTGCAACTGTGCCGCTCCAGCAAACCTATACGTGGGATCCGACTACGGGCTGTAGGAGGGAGATCGGACGAGGAGGAGACGATTCACGCGGACACGCTGCCCCAACTCTTCTTCCGCTGCACGGCACTGCGCTTCTAGTGGTAATGAACTGTGATCCATGTCCCACAGCATGTTCTTGGCTGTTCTGCGGATAGAAATTTTTAATTTGCAGTCGACACACCCTACCGTAGAACCCATCATGTGCTCAATCCCTCACTGACCTAGACCAGGACCAGTGGTGCGCCGTTGTGCAAATGCAGCAGCGGGCGTCCCGTGGCCGTCGTCCTCAGCGTGGCCGGCCAGGAGGCCCGCGTCGACGTCTCTGACGCCGGCAGGATCGACTTCTTCGCGTCTAGTCCCGCACCGCCGGCCTCGTAGCCATCATCGCGTCCCTCGTGCCGGCGCGTGTGGGGAGCACGGCAAGGAGCTCGTGTCACACAACATCAAAGAGTCACACACACCGCCACCGGCACACCTTCTCGGTGGAGCTTTGCCCGGTGTGTCGCAATGACCTCGTCTTCCTCTGGAGGGAGGCATCACATGCACTCGGCGGGCGCCGCTCGTGCTCTGCACCAGGGTTACTGAATACTGACACGCTGGCCCTTCTCGACGCCTCTACCCATCATGTAGTCAACCTTAGGATCAAGGAGTACGACTGGCACCGGTTCGACCCCTCGCCCACCAGCTGCCAGATCGTGGAGTATGTCGTGCTGAACATCGAGCCAGCTGCCAATCCCTTGCCGGCAAACAGGTTAGGGTACCGGACGACGTACGTGCAGGTGGCCCGCGTGTCGGAGCACGACAGGAGCGATGCCATCATCACCATGAGGACGCATCTCATGCCCTTTTTTTTGGCAAACACGTAAAAAGCTTTCATGTCAATCTATTACTCTCTCCGTTCCAAAATAGATGGCTCAACTTTGTACTAAGTAGTACAAAGTTGAACCATCTATTTTAAAACGGAGGGAGTAAAAGAGAGAGAGAGCAAACAATACAGAGTTCGTTACAGCTTGTTGCAGCACTACAAATATCGCTGGTGGTAGCCTTACACCACAAATGGCGCTGGTGGTAGAGGGCCGCCGCGAAGGTACCACAAGGAAATAGCACCTCATGCACCTCATGGATGGATTGGCGACGGCATTGGTTTTAGATATGAGGAGTGAGAGCACTCTATATTCTCAAGTTTGCAGGTGTGAATGATGGCTTCGGATGGCTTGATGTATGTTCGTGTTAGACGACCTATGTTGAATAATAAATGATGACCGTATGCATCGATTGATGTAGAGGCCGAGGGTCTTAACCTTCTTTTCCAAAAAGAAAAAGGCACTTCGTCGCGCTCGGTTACGACCTCCGTGGCGTCAACGCCAACAACTTGGACGTGGATAGATACTTCTTGCCGAACATGGTGCTCGTCAAGATCTACGAGAAGAGAAGCGGGCATAAGATGAAACAGGATGGCAGCAGGAGTGATGGGTTCACCATGGGGATCGAAGGCATTGATCTGGACCCATACGACGAGGTGGAACTTGATGAATTGCTCGAGGACCTTAGAATCTGAGAGTATGAGTTGTGATCTTGAATGATGATGACTTTGGTGATCTTGGAATTATATTCCGATGTTTGCAGAACAATATTTCTTTCTAACGGTACTATCTTGCTTTTGTTGTTACAGATTTCAAAGTACTCCCTTTTTCTGTGCGCGTGTTGTGTTGTTGGAGTATTATTTAGATTTCATAGCACTTGAACTCAAACTGAATTGCTAATATTCTCCCTAGCGTTATTACTGTGATTATACTTCAAGAATGATCTACATCGACTCTTCTTCCGCTGCAACTCGGAGTTGGTAATGGCCCGATCCAAATCTCATCTTCATAGTGTTCGTCGATGATCGCAGAGCAACTTTTTTACTATGTTTCCCAACACTGTCCTCGACGTACCCGACACCTTCCTGCTCTTGCGCGGCTGAAAACAATGTCTTCCTATTCGGTACTGTAGAGTCGGCGGTTCCCTGGCCTAGGACGGCAGCGGCGTCCCTGAGCACTTTGTCCTCCTCGTTTGGTCAGACCGCCATGGTCACTTGCAAGGAAAGAAAGGGAGAAAAAATGTAAGAGTTCGGGAAAGAAGGAAAGAAGCGGGTGAGATGGGGGAGCGAGACGACTTCTGAAGGGCAATGGGTGCTCGAGCAAGGTGCTGGCCGCCAGGGGCCTGAGCTTCTCAGCTGCTAAGTGGGGCGCATGTTGTTGGGGACGGGCCGACGGCAGGACGTGGCAGAGTTCAGGCCATGCAGAGCGGAGCCATGTCGTTGTATGCCTCCATTTTTATCTCTTTGGCCATGCCTTCCACGCAGGAAAAGAGTTGGAGGCAGAGATGGGAGGGGAGGAAGGGCGTGCGTGGGCGCGATTCGGATTGGGAGATGGCTGGCCTGGCGTGCACCTAAGAGAGGGGAGTTCCTATATCGCGCGGTACGCGTTGAGTGCCGATGAAACGTACACCCCTTGCTCCCGCCAGTCGCGAACTTGGGCCAGCCTAGGTGCGAGGCAGGGCTCCCCTATTTTTTTTTGTTCGTGAATTCGAGAATTGTTCACAAATTGCAAAAATAGTTAACGAATTCAAAAATTGTTTAAGAAATCACCAAAATGATTGCTAGGCCGGGACCTCCTATATGGTCACTAGCGTCCGAAATCAGGGAAGCGCGGACCCTCTCCTCTCCCAGCGCGCCCTCACGGGCCAGCCCATGTGCAGGGCAGGAAGCCCCTTTCTTTTTTCTTTTTAAAAATAATTTGGGATTCCAGAAAAGTTGTGAATTGTGAAAAAAATGTTCATGAATTAAAGAAAGTGTTCATGATTTTATTTTTCTGGGAAATGATAAATGCTCACGGATTAAAAAAATCGTGATTTCAAAAAATGTTCGTGTACTCAAAAAATCTTCACGATTTTAAAAAATGTTCTTGAAATTCTAAAAAAATGTTCACTACTTTTTAGAACAATTTCAAAATTTTGAAAATATTTATGCAATTTCCAATTTTTTTGAGAAAATTAGAAAATGTTCATGAGTTCAAAACAATGTTCATGATTTCAAAAACTATTCACGAAGTTTAAAAATATTCATGATTTTAAAAAAATGTTCATGATTTAGAAAAAGGGAAACAGTTGAAATCCATCGGCCGATCCTTTCGTTTTTGTCAACCACTTTTTTTACGCGAGGCGTGTGCCAGTGGAGCCCACCCCCGCCGCTATTCTTATCCCAACTGAGTCATCTTCTTCTCTCATACTTCGTCTCCCCAATCCCCTTTGTCCTAAGTCAGCACCGCTAGGGGAGAGCTCACCCACGTCATGTGTGCGCCTATGCTCGCCACCGGCCCGCGCCAGCAGCCGCCGTTCACCTGTAAGGCAGGCCTCCACCCTTTCCCTTCCTCCTTTTCTTCTCCTCTGTAACATCCCAAAATTCTAAATTTTGGAATGTTATATTAGATAAATAACTATGCTTGTTGTCTGATTGTTTGTTTGATTGAGTGAGTGAAATTGAGTGGAATTTGAAACTTTTGAAAGTTGAATGAGAGGGAATGAAATGACTTTCCCAAACTTTCCCCTTTGCCTTTTTTGGATCTCAATGAATTCAATTTCATTCCAACACAAAACCCTAGAGTGAAGATGACATGACTTCTTCCATTTGAAATGAAAAGGGTTTTGAAAAGATTTGAATTTCATTTGAAAATATTTCAAATTCAAAGCTTTAAGCAACTCAATGATTTTCATGAGGGAAGATAAAATGACTTCTTCAATTATATGAAATATGAGTTGGAAGTTAAAAAGAATCAAATTGAAAGTCATTTGAAAGTGTCTTGAAACCCCTTTCAAATTTGGGATTATTTGGATTTTGTTCAAATTATTTTTCTCCTAAAAATAAATAAATGGAAATTAGGGTAAAATGATTCCCTTCTATGGAAAATTAGGAGAAAATAAATTTGAAATAATTTTTGTATTTTAAAAATGATTTTTGTTGGGTTTTATTGCAACAGCAACACTATTTGAGTTTTGTAAATTTTTGAGGGTTTTATTTGAACTTGAAAAATAGTTCAGGTTGTAGGAAATCTTTTTCTGATCATTTTGATATATATATATGTCCTATATAAAATATTTATATTTTATATACTTCTCTCTCTCTTTTTATTTCAAAAAAAAATAGAAAACAAGCCCCGGGCGCCACCAGCCAACTGCCCAGCCAAGACCCAGCGGCCCGAGCCATCGGTCAGCAAGAGCCACCAGCGCTGCCCAGCCAGCACCGAGCCGCCCAACCGACCGGCCGACCGAGCCCCCTCGCCTCAAACCCCTCCGCACGGTCGCCCGCCCGACTCCCTCTCTCCTCTCTCACCGACGGTGAACCCCACCCGTCGCTTCCCTCGCCCACGCAACGCCACGTCGCCGCTCGCGGATCCGTGAGATCCGGATCGTCCCCGATCCCTCGCCCGACCTGCCCTCCTCCAAGTTGAGGCTCCCCTATATACCCCCCCGACCCGTTCCCCTCGCCCCTCGCTTAACCCCTCTCTCTCGCAGACGCTCATGCGAGCACCCGAGCCGCCCCCACCATTGCCACCCCGACCGCCTGCCACCTCGAGCTCGCCTGACCCCACCCCGAGTTCCTCGTCACGCCGCACCACGGAGGTCCCGCCGACGTCCCCGACCACCGGAGACCCCACCACCATCGCCGCCGAGCTGTCGTCGCCCGCCGCCGCCATGATAAGTCGCGGAGCTCCCGTCGCCGTTCGATCTAAATCTAGGCGAGATTAGATCCCCAAGAAGAATACGGTCTATTTTAAAGACCCGGTTTTATTCCGGTTTAGATCGGTTTTAGTTAGGTTAGATTGGACCGGCCGACTCGGTTTAATCCCTAGGGCCCGATTTAGTTATATTACGCCCAGGGCGCTAGATAGGCCCATTAGCGCCGGTTTTCGTTTTAGTTTTATTTTTCGTTTTCTGTTTTAACAGAATAGTTTCAGTTTTGTAAAATTCATATCTTCTAATCTACTTAATATTTTTAAGTGATTCTTTTTTTGTTGGTTTGCAAATTTATTGTAGTTTCTGTAGAAAATATAATTAGTCATGTTAAAATTATTTAAAATTGATTTATTTTAGATTTAGACAGAATAGTAATTCTGCTATAAAATGAGTTAGGAATATTATTTTTAGTGATTCTTTTTGTCACAACTTTGTTTTGACATTGCCTAACCGTAGGAATTTATTTGGGCAATTTTAGGATTAATAAAAATTAGTTTTAATCAGAATCATGTTATTCCTATTTAATTAACTAGTTACTGTTTTCCTATTGTTTTACTTAGCAAATAAATTTATTTTTCATGAGAGATAATTTATTCTAGGTTAGTTTCTGTAACTTTAGAGCATGAACTTTTATTTATAATAAATAAAACTTTTATTTTATTTTTCTTACTAGAATTTTCTTTAGGCTTAATAGGAGTTTTATAATAGATTTTAAGGTGATTCTTTTTTCTCCTAGTTGCTTGATGATTTATTTTCTGTTAATTAGCAAAAACCCATGCTTAGGTTCTGTTAAGAAAAATTTTGTAGTACAAATCTATTTCTCGATTGTTGTTGGATACGGTGAAAACTTTGAGTTGGATTTCTTTGAGTTTTCTTTGGATTTTGATTCAATTGTTGTGTGTGTTATGTAACTATGTTGTTATGTAAGTGATCATAGGTTTGTATGCTTATATGATTGTTGTTTGCCTCGGTAGAATTTCCGGAGTGTGAAGCTTGCTACCACAAGTCCCTAGTTTTCGATGATCGTCAGCAAGGCAAGTTCACTTTGACCATGCTTTCATACCTATGTTTTATTGCATTTAGTGGCATCTTTGCAACCACCTCCAGTAGTGTTATTGATTCTTGAAGTTGAGTAGTATGCATGAGGTAAGAACCCATCACCCTGTTACCAAGCCCGGGACGTCATTTATTTTTATGCTACGCTATAGTAGACGGGGTTGGTATGAGTGCTCGAGAGTGGTGTGAAGAAGGAGGACTCTACGTCAATGACGACAACTCCATGATGGCATCTGCAAGGACTGCATTTTCAAGGCCTCAAGACTTCAAGACTCGAGACAAGAATTCAATACACACTACTGGGTGAAGGACGGTTGACGGGCACCCTGGAGAAACCAGTGGTTGGCCGGGATGCATGGAGAAGCGCCATGACATCTTGCGGAAAGCTTCACCCAGACTCAAAGAGACGGAAGAATACTTCATGCCCGGAAGCTTACCTGTGCAACCGCAAGTCACTATGGGCTCTGGCTTGGTTGACCGTAGTGGTGAGTCTGGCTGGGACGGTGCTAGCAGATGTGGAACTACGGTAGGATTGGATGAGCACCGACGGTGGTCGAGGAACTCTTGGAAGACCATGTTTGGTCATCTTGTTCTCAAACACCCTGAAGTGCGAGAACGTAAAGAGAGGGATCGAATCTTGCGGGTAAAGTGTACAAACCTCTGCAGAGGGTTAAAACCTAATCGATTAGCCGTGTCCCCGATTACGGACAATTTGAGCCTCTGGACTTGGATTTATCTCGGAACTCTCAACACCGGATTGATAACTTAATTGTGGGCAACTTATGATGATTTTGGGCTATGAGACATCGGTTGGCGGAACCATGTCATGATAGAAAACTCCATAGTACAGACTCCTGATATTCCTTGTTGTAGGGGAAAATAAACCAGCTTTTACGCAAACAAAACTCGCACACGAGAGCCACAAAGCCATATTGCATATAGTATAGTTTTATCATCTGTTTCTCATGTTGTGATCTTGCGGTACATTCAATGTCTTGACCTACACGGCTGCAACGTATCATGTTGCGATACTTTCTTCCGACGAGTAAGAGTGCGGTGCAGGATTACGGTTTACACTCAACTTTGCCGATGGCGTTGATGGGACTCCACACCCGACTATTTGTTTCATTGTGACTTATGAGGTATATATCAGTTTTACGTTAATTATACATGTGATTGCACTTTGATATATACATTGATGTATTGTGTGTGCCAAGATATCTTGATCCGAGGATGGCACAGCAACACAGAGGCTTGACCGTCTGAGGTCGGGTCGCTACAGATATGGTATCAGAGCACATGTTGACTGTAGGACGTGACCCTAGAAATCGGAAAGCCCCTAGGACAGGATGTGTCAAAAAACTTTATTTTCAAAAAGACTCTTACTTCTCATCCTTTCTGATTTTATCAAATAGACCCTCTCCCCTCAAATTGTTAAAATATACCCCTTTTCCCTTTTGACCACATGAAGGATCAACTGAAGCCGCTCCAAGAAAGATATCGGACAACTGATGACCTCTTCAAAGTAACAAGGGTTTCACCATACATTAGAAGAGTTGAAGCTGCAACAATTGAAGACTCCGAAGACTAGAAGAATTTGAAGAATCTGAAGAATTATTTGACCTTTAGAAGACCAAACCCCCGTTACACACTTACGTTAGATGCGGCGATTTGTGAGCTGTCATTTGTTTGATGTTTTTCCAACAGCCACAAAGTAAAACTTGTTTCTTCAAAAACTATTGTTTGTATTGTGTATATCCCTCCCCACCTCTCTCATATCTCATCCCAAAACTTTTGGACCCCATAGATGATGAGCGAAGTTGGCTCGATATTCTCTGGATCGAAGACTCAGCGGAGGCGAGCTATGGATTCGAACATGGAGAATCACTTGAAGCAATTTGGTTTCAAGGAAGAATGAAGTACCTTACGCTCTTGATTACTTTGAAGGAAGTGCTGCAACATGGTGGCAGATGCATCAAGCTATCTGAGGATGGAATGGAGCAAAGACTTGGGAAGAATTCAAGAAGACTCTCTTGAGTTCCGTCTTATCCGGAAGCACTACGATCACCAAGAAGAAACATTGTGCTTGCAAGATTTGCGGAGAAATAGGACACACCGGGAGGAACACAAGGATGGATGCCCTCATTGTGAGGAAAAACACCCACCGAGGAATGCCCAACTAGTCGGTGACTTGTTTCTTGTGTGAAGGAGCCACCCACTACCCGACTCAAGTGTTACATTTACCCCATGGTGCAACAAACTATTCAGAGCAAGAAGAAGGAATGAAAGAAGCCCTCCGAGAAGTTATGAAAGAACACATGATGAAGGAATGTGTTGAAGACCACGATGGAGAAGGCCTCAACAGATTTTTCTCCAATGCCTGCTACTCATGTGGAGAAGAAGGACATTTTTCGCAGATGTGCACCAAGGAAAGAAAAGAGTATCTGGATATTTCCGACAGCGAAGTGAAGTTTGATCCTCGAAATAGAAGCTCTGATCATTCTGAGAGAAATCCAGAAGAGAAAAAGAAGGCAACCCCGAACCACACAATTTTCGCAGAGAAGGACCTGAGTCATATCACTTGTTACAGTGCAAGGATTTAGGTCATTACGCTAGTAAATGTCCGAAAAGAAGCCAAGAATCCAAGGAGCCTACATAATCACAAAGAAGCCCCGAGACATGTCGGAAGTCTTTTGTTTTCGCTGCAAGGAAGCAGGACATTATGCTACTAAATGTCCCAACAAAACGAAAGCTGGAGTTGAGTAGTTGGAATTTTGATATGGATAATAAGAGTAGTAGAAAGCAATTTCATTTTCATGAGTTCGATGAGTTGAGTTATGTAATAGATTACTCAAAGATTGTAATAGTTCATGACTCAATAAAGTTGAAATGTCATATGCTGAAAGGCTTTAAGGAGTTGTTATATTTTATCTTGGAAATTAATATTCTGGATGAACATGGAAGAAAGTGAGTTGTGATGCATAAACTGGATATTGGAATTTGAGTTTGAAGTTTTGTTTGGATGATATGAATGTGTGCTCCAGGAGATATGTACCTTATTTTGAGCACCATTTTTGTTTTACAACTGCAGATGACGACCCTTTACGAGTCTTTCCTTAAAGGTCCGGAAACAATCATGACCACGACAAGTGATCATGATTACCGAAGATCTGAAGGACATGATGAAGCATATTCACCTTGAAGGAGATGCAGTCTACAAAGGCTACCCTTCATGCAAAAGGGAGTGGAACTTTGGTATGTGGAGGTACACCTCCACCGTTTGAAAGGAGTTTGCCCAAAGATGATGGGGCAGTACTTTTCATCTCACGTGTGCCACAAGCAACTTTCTTCGATGTTGTTCGTGAAGCAGCCATGGAAGCCATCGCCGATTGGAGAAATACTTGAAGCAAGACTCCGTTATACTCAGGAATACCTAAGAGAAGTGCATACAGAGATGATGGAGGTGAAGCTCAAGGCCACCACGATGAAACAGAAGATTGAAGATTTCAAGGCGCATGTCGCACAATTCCAGCAGGACTAAAGAATCCTCGAGGAGGGTAAATAAATAAAGTTGGAAGTAATGTCTGACCATACCGAACCATGTGGGTGGCAACATTTGTAATAAGCTTTTTGGAATTTGGATTTACGAAAAATGGTTAAGGATGTAATAAAAGATTGATATGAAAATAATGGGATTTATGGATAAACTGGTGCATCCTTTTTTTTTGGTGTCGTAGTACTCCGTAAAGCCATAGGATCAATGAAGAAAGAAAAGTGTTACTCATGACGGTCCATAGAAGGAAGCTGGACAAAATAAGTTGGAGTTTTGTATGATCGTCACCACAAGGGTATGAAGGAAGAAGTACTATTGGATTTAAAGGAGGTGTAATATGGAACAAGAGAGTTACTCCAAGGATGAGTTAAAGCTGCACTAGTGTTCAAATGGGCCATAACCCACAGGCCCAGGATTTTGAAAAGGAACAGATGTAACCTTGATAAAGGAATAAATTTGGAAGAATCAGTGATCCAATCAGCATACGTTTCATAGGAGGTTACGCAAAAACCTGAGAGTGGTGAAGTAACGATAGATGCTTTGTTTGGCTTGCAGAACCAAAGGATTTACCCGATCCCTATTCAATATAGGAGAAATTCTGCAATGCTTGTGAGTATGACCAAGTGTTAGAATGCGTGATTCAATGTCTGCATAGTTAGTAATGGTTCAAGTACGGGATGAATTGGCCCCCATACCGGAGACTTCTATCATGAACTATCATATGTTGATGGAAAATCAGAGAGCCTTGAAAACCTTAGAAGAGTGTCGACACGTCAAGCCATAAAACCATAGAATGGTAGGACGATGGAACCCTTTACAGACAACCGTTGCCAATCGTAGGTTATACGGTGAGATTTAAACTAGGCCCATTTCCTGCAGGAGAAACCATTAATTGTCTACCACCATGAGATTTTCGATAGTTGTTTAGTATTGGCGACAGACCCGTCAGAGATGAAGACCCAGTCTCGGAAGAACCTTACCATGATGAAATGACACATGAAATTGTGGAAAGGGTTATGCCCTACCGGAAGAGTATCAGTAAAGGATTCATACCGAAGATATGAGAAGATCGACGCCGCCAACCCTAAGGATAGAGTACATAAGATCTGTTGGAACAATAACCATGCTTTTAAGTGTGGTAGCACACTAGATCATACAGATCAATGGATTTGCTAGAAGACCCCCAACCCCTAACCCCCTCTTGCTAGCCTATTCGAATCTCGAGGACGAGATTCATTTTAAGTGTGGTAGGTTTGTAACATCCCAAAATTCTAAATTTTGGAATGTTATATTAGATAAATAACTATGCTTGTTGTCTGATTGTTTGTTTGATTGATTGAGTGAAATTGAGTGGAATTTGAAACTTTTGAAAGTTGAATGAGAGGGAATGAAATGACTTTCCCAAACTTTCCCCTTTGCCCTTTTTGGATCTCAATGAATTCAATTTCATTCCAACACAAAACCCTAGAGTGAAGATGACATGACTTCTTCCATTTGAAATGAAAAGGGTTTTGAAAAGATTTGAATTTCATTTGAAAATATTTCAAATTCAAAGCTTTAAGCAACTCAATGATTTTCATGAGGGAAGATAAAATGACTTCTTCAATTATATGAAATATGAGTTGGAAGTTAAAACGAATCAAATTGAAAGTCATTTGAAAGTGTCTTGAAACCCCTTTCAAATTTGGGATTATTTGGATTTTGTTTAAATTATTTTTCTCCTAAAAATAAATAAATGGAAATTAGGGTAAAATGATTCCCTTTTATGGAAAATTAGGAGAAAATAAATTTGAAATAATTTTGTATTTTAAAAATGATTTTTGTTGGGTTTTATTGCAACAAAGAACACTATTTGAGTTTTGTAAATTTTTGAGGGTTTTATTTGAACTTGAAAAATAGTTCAGGTTGTAGGAAATCTTTTTCGATCATTTTGATATATATATATATATGTCCTATATAAAATATTTATATTTTATATACTTCTCTCTCTTTTTATTTCAAAAAAATAGAAAACAAGCCCAAGCGCCGCCAGCTAACTGCCCCGCCAAAGACTCAGCGGCCCGAGCATCGCAGCAGCAAGCAGCCACTGTGCGCCCGCCCATGCCCTTGAGCCGAGCCCCACCGACCGGCCGACCGAGCCCCCCTCGCCTGAAACCTCCTCACGCCCGCCCGCCCGACTCCCTCTCTCTCTCTCACCGACGGTGGACCCCACCCGTCGTCTTCCTCGCCCACGCAACGCCACTGCTCGCCGGATCCGTGAGATCCGGATCGTCCTCGATCCCCTCGCCCGACCTGCCCCTCCTCCAAGTTGAGGCTCCCCCTATATACCCCCCCTCCTCGACCCCGTTCCCCCCGCCCCGCCTAACCCCTCTCTCTCACAGACGCACGAGCACCGAGAGCCGCCACCATCATTGCCACCCCCGACCGCCCACCACCCTCGAGCTTGCCTGACCCCACCCCGAAGTTCCTCACACGCCACGACTCACGGAGGTCCCGCCGACGTCCCCGACCACCGGAGACCCCGCACCATCGTCGCCCGAGCTGTCGCTGCTGCGCGCCATGCAATAAGTCGCCGAGCTCCCGTCGCCGTTCGATCTAAATCTAGGGCATAGATTAGATCCCCCCGAAGGGGTACGGTCTATTTTAAAGACCCGGTTTTATTCCGGTTTAGATCGGTTTTAGTTAGGTTAGATTGGACCGGCCGACTCGGTTTAATCCCTAGGGCCCGATTTAGTTATATTACGCCCAGGGCGCTAGATAGGCCCATTAGCGCCGGTTTTCGTTTTAGTTTTATTTTTTGTTTTCTGTTTTAACAGAATAGTTTCAGTTTTGTAAAATTCATATCTTTTAATCTACTTAATATTTTTAAGTGATTCTTTTTTTGTTGGTTTGCAAATTTATTGTAGTTTCTGTAGAAAATATAATTAGTCATGTTAAAATTATTTAAAATTGATTTATTTTAGATTTAGACAGAATAGTAATTCTGCTATAAAATGAGTTAGGAATATTATTTTTAGTATTCTTTTGTCACAACTTTGTTTTGACATTGCCTAACCGTAGGAATTTATTTGGGCAATTTTAGGATTAATAAAAATTAGTTTTAATCAGAATCATGTTATTCCTATTTAATTAACTAGTTACTGTTTTCCTATTATTTTACTTAGCAAATAAATTTATTTTTCATGAGAGATAGTTTATTTTAGGTTAGTTTCTGTAACTTTAGAGCATGAACTTTTATTTATAATAAATAAAACTTTTATTTTATTTTTCTTACTAGAATTTGCTTTAGGCCTAATAGGAGTTTTATAATAGATTTTAAGGTGATTCTTTTTGCTCCTAGTTGCTTGATGATTTCTTTTCTGTTAATTAGCAAAAACCCATGCTTAGGTTCTGTTAAGAAAAATTTTGTAGTACAAATCTATTTCTCGATTGTTGTTGGATACGGTGAAAACTTTGAGTTGGATTTCTTTGAGTTTTCTTTGGGTTTTGATTCAATTGTTGTGTGTGTTATGTAACTATGCTGTTATGTAAGTGATCATAGGTTTGTATGCTTATATGATTGTTGTTTGCCTCGGTAGAATTTCCGGAGTGTGAAGCTTGCTACAACGAGTCCCTAGTTTTCGAAGATCGTCAGCAAGGCAAGTTCACTTTGACCATGCTTTCATACCTATGTTTTATTGCATTTAGTGGCATCTTTGCAACCACCTCCAGTAGTGTTATTGATTCTTGAAGTTGAGTAGTATGCATGAGGTAAGAACCCATCACCTGTTACCAAGCCCGGACGTCATTTATTTTATGCTACGCTATAGTAGACGGGTTGGTATGAGTGCTCGAGAGTGGTGTGAAGAAGGAGGACTCTACGTCAATGACGACAACTCCATGATGGCATCTGCAAGGACTGCATTTTCAAGGCCTCAAGACTTCAAGACTCGAGACAAGAATTCAATACATACTCTTTGGGTGAAGGACGGTTGACGGGCACCTGGAGAAACCAGTGGTTGGCGGGATGCATGGAGAAGCGCCATGACATCTTGCGGAAAGCTTCACCTGACTCAAAGAGACGGAAGAATACTTCATGCCCGAAGCTTACCTGCAACCGCAAGTCACTATGGGCTCGGCTTGGTTGACCGTAGTGGTGAGTCTGGCTGGGGCGGTGCTAGCAGATGTAGAACTACGGTAGGATTGGATGAGCACCGACGGTGGTCGAGGAACTCTTCGGAAGACCATGTTTCGGTCATCTTGTTCTCAAACACCCTGAAGTGCGAGAACGTAAAGAAAGGGATCGAATCTTGCGGGTAAAGTGTACAAACCTCTGCAGAGGGTTAAAACCTAATCGATTAGCCGTGTCCCCGGTTACGGACAATTTGAGCCTCTGGACTTGGATTTATCTCGGAACTCTCAACACCGGATTGATAACTTAATTGTGGGCAACTTATGATGATTTTGGGCTATGAGACATCGGTTGGCGGAACCATGTCATTATAGAAAACTCTATAGTACAGACTCCTGATATTCCTTGTTGTAGGGGAAAATAAAACCAACTTTTACGCAAACAAAACTCAGACACAGAGCCACAAAGCCATATTGCATATAGTATAGTTTTATCATCTGTTTCTCATGTTGTGATCTTGCCGGTACATTCAATGTACTGACCTACACGGCTGCAACGTATCATGTTGCAGATACTTTCTTCCGACGAGTAAGAGTACGGTACAGGGTTACGGTTTACACTCAACCTGCCGATGGCGTTGATGGGACTCCACACCCGACTATTTGTTTCTGTTGTGACTTATGAGGTATATATCAGTTTTACGTTAATTATACATGTGATTGCACTTTGATATATACATTGATGTACTGTGTGTGCCAGCATACTGATCCAGGGATGGCACAGCAACACAGAGGCTTGACCGTCTGAGGTCGGGTCGCTACATCCTCCCACACCTCTCCTTCCTTTCCATCCCAGACCGAGCTCCTGCTTGAGGCCATGACCACCGGCCCTTCTTTTCCACCGTCATGGTCGCTGCTTGTTGTCTGCTACTGAGAGTTTTGGCAACAAGGCCTCTGTTGCAAAAAAAATTGTACAAAAGAAAAAAATTGCAACAAGGCCTCTTTTGCAAGAAAAAACAATGTAACAAGACCTTTATTGCAAAAGAAATGTAACAAGACGTCTATTGCAAAGAAAATCTTCAACTTGACCTATGTTGTAAAAATTTCTGTAACATGACATGTGTTGCAAAAAAATTCTGCAACATGACTTGTGTTGTAATTATAGAGGGTGACGCTCGCTCACTCAATCTATCAGATCCCACGCTCGTGAGGCGGTGGATGTTTTGAAAAAGATCCGCTGGCCGACAGGCAGCGTGGCCCTTAGAAAAATGCTCACGAATTTGTTTAAAATGTTTGCAATTTCAAAATTCAAAAAATGTTCTCCTTGATTGAAAAAATGTTAGAATTTCAAAACATGTTAACCGATTTGAAAAAAAATGTTCCCCGATTTTTTTATTTTTTTTTGCGAAGGGTTCCCCGATTTTTTTTAAAAGGAAGGAGAGAAAGAGAAATCGGTGCAAAAGAATCGGTAGTCAATCCCGACACGGACTGTGATCTCATGCATCCATAAAACCAGATCAGATCGGATCGATCCAGACGCGCTGCTCAATAGAGATTGAAGAACCCTGCCCCATGGCCATGACGCCGCAGCCGCCGCCATGGGTGATCCAGTTCAACCGCACGAGCAAACCCGTCCTCGTCCCGCCCTTCGACGGATGCGTCCGCTGGGACGAGACGCCGGACATGCCGGCGCTGCAAGGGAAACGATGCCTCGGCCGGGACGGAGACTGGTCGCTCATGCTCGACGAGGTCACCAACGGGTGCTCCCTCGTCAACTTCGCTAATACCTCGCCGTCGACCCCCACGGTAGTCGCTCTCCCGGATCTGCCGGAGGAGGCGCCCGATTTATACCTATGGTTCGGCTGCGCGCTCTCCGCGCAAACCCCGCCCGATTGCACCGTGTTTTTGGATTTCGTCAGGGACAAGTCCCTTCTCTACTGCCGCCCTGGTGATCCCGAGTGGTCCCGCCTCCCTGTGGAGCTCGCCGAGGTGAACGACAATTTCGACGGCCCCATAACCGCCGGCTACCAGGGGAAGGTGTACGCGACAACCATGGCGTCCCTGGTGGCCATCGACGCATCCGCCCCAATACCATCAGTCATAAGGACGGACATGGGACCCCCGCCGCGGTGCCCCATGCACGCCGGGTACAAGTGCTACCCGGTGCCGTGCCCTGGCGGCGAGCTCTTTTTGGTGCGGTGCTGCATCTTTGGCGACCCGGACGTGGTGGATCTGAAGGTTTTCCTACGGAATCAGGAGGATAATGCGTGGGGAACTGTCGAAAGCATCGGGGATAGAACATTTTTTGTGGGCAGGTGTACTTTCGCCGTCGGGGCGGTTGAAGCAGGAACCCAACCCAACTGCATCCATGTGCTGCGTAAAGTTTGCGATGAATTTGTTATCTACACCGTGTCTCTGGATGATATGACCTTTGGGCTCCGTATAGTTGAGGGATGTGATGGTGATGAAGATGATGATGAGGACCAAGTATTCTGGACTCTTCCCACAAGGTAAGTTTAATTTCACCTCATTGATTTGAAAGTATTCATGTGCTTGTTCAATGTGATGATTTAGATATGTTTTAACGTTTCCATTTATGTATTTGTAGCTTCGGTTTGAAAGATGTACAAGCCATCGATACTATTCATGATGTCTCCGATAAG
Source organism: Aegilops longissima (assembly GCA_021605205.1). Taxonomy (NCBI): domain Eukaryota; kingdom Viridiplantae; phylum Streptophyta; class Magnoliopsida; order Poales; family Poaceae; genus Aegilops; species Aegilops longissima. The sequence continues at coordinate 61,888,026 of CM038677.1, forward strand.
GTATCTATTTACATAATTATATTATTGTTAACAAATTTGACTACCTTACTGCAAATTAACATTGTTAAAGAAAGAAGGGAAATTTATAGCAAATCAACACTGATGTAACCAGGTGATACAAAGAAGAATTGAACACTGTTTGGGAGAGCAAGAAAAGGAGGACATGATGATGCTTAACGTGGCCTCTCCAGAGGAGAGGCAGTGGTGTGACCTCCATACCGACTTGTTGCGGTTACTAGTATCCAAGATTTCATTCATCGATTTCCTACATCTGAAAGCTGTCTGCAAGCGGTGGAACTCCATTGAAAGCCCGATACAACATGCAAAAGGGTTGCCATTGCTCATGACACCCCGTGTAGCAGGAAGGACAAAAGATGATCTTCTCGAGGTCTTTGATCCGATGAGCGAGAAGAAGTACAACATCAGGGTAAACATCCCTACTTCATGTCTCCAATCACAGGGTTCGCAGTTACTGCATTTCACAAAGAATGGTTGGGTCATCGTGTCAAGAGGCGGTGACCAAATGTACTTCCTAGTGAATCCGTTCAAGAATTACTCGGATGGCGGCCATGTGATTGCTCTTCCACTACTAGATATCCTTGGCCTCAAAGGATTATCGTTCTCTTCCATGCCGGGTTCTCCTGACTTTGTGGTCCTCGCCGTGGGAGCCACGCCAGACAACGAAGTTGTTTTTATTCAAACATGGCGAATAGGAGACAAAGAGTGGAAGGAAGAAATCTTACGAAATGTTGATGTGCCATTCTTCATGGCAACTCATAGCCCCGTCTTCCTTGACGACATTGTTTATTTCCTAGACATGAATGGCAGGCTCGGAGTCGTGGACTTGAACGTGGAAAAGGTGGAGTGGAAGGTCCTTGACAAGCCAGATCAACCGATACGTGGAAGTGACTATGTGTATACAATTCGGAAGTTGAACTATAGCTATCTAGCGGAGTGGAAAGGTGACCTAGTCGCCATTATCCGAGAAAACGGGAATTTTGGGTTCATCAGAGTACTTAAGCTTGATCGGTCTAGGATGGTTTGGACGGATTTGGAAGAGATGGAGGATGCTGCCGTGTTTTGGGATAGAAGCAATGCTCTAATTGCGAGGCCAGCTCGCGGAAGAGATTTATGCAACAAGGTGTACTTTCCGAGCTGTACTACGACTGACGATGGTGGGCAGGCCTACTACTGCTTAAAAGAGCAAGATTACTACCCTTCCTTTTGTGCCAATGAGCCGATGAATGCCATATGGTTCGAGCCAAACTTGGAGGACGTACTTTAGGTGCCCCGATTAGACCATGAATCCCATATGCTGAAGAGTTCTCCTTTTTTTTCTTTTTTTTTGAGGGGTGCTGAAGAGTTATCCTTTGTTATCTACAACAAAAAGGGGGAACAAAACTGTTGAGTAGTGTCCATATTTTTATGTGATGTAAATTTTTAAAGTAGGCTATCACCTCTTTCCGTTAATCTAGATCAACAGTGCATTTCTTATTTTATACTTTCTGGTGGTTCAACACCAATGGTGTCAAACATATAACTTATCCTTATGCACATGGCATTGTCGTCTTCTCTTTGCGGGTTGTATTTATTTATAGTGGGGTGAACTGTGTAGTCTATCTCACGCACCGCCTCCCTCCCTCCCATCGTCCTTTGTTCCTTTCCCACTACTTTGGCTCACTGATGTCCGTAAGATCAGAATGTTTGATTAATTTCAAGTGCTTACCATTCTTTTGGGATTGTTTAAAGTTCCAAAGATAAAACATTCCTATTAGGAACATTTCACGCTACATTTCTTGTGTGATGTTTCTATTGACGTATTCTTGCTAGCTATTAATTAGGACATTCAAAAACAACTGGTCCAAAATCCAGATCATACTTCTTATTTTGAAACAACTAATTGTTAAGATTTAAGAATAGATAAAGTGGCCTCGTGTTTATCCAGACCATGTATCTATTAAGAAAACTTCAAGAATATTAAATCTACAGTTTTGCTAGAACTCATCTAAATGAGATATAATTTGGTCTCATTCACCTTTTACAACCATTAGATGTGATGCTATAAGATGCGTGTGTGATGACGTGGGTTGTATTTGTTCTTGTTTTCAAAGTGAATGAGACCAAATTATATCTCATCTAGATGAGTTCTAGGTACTCCCTTAAATCTAACTACTGGCTGAAAAAACTTAGTCAGTATTTCCCTGTAGAAAATAATTGCAGGAAATTAGGTGTATATGTAGCATGTTCTTTCATTTGTCTGCACTGCTAAGACCTGATTACTCAATGATTTCAAGCAGCAGGGCATCTACTCCAAATTATGGTAATTAGGATTGTTAACCTGCTCAAAAAAATTAACCTGCAATGTACTTGATGGATATGAGCAAACACTTTACTGCATTCAGCTGTTGCATACCCAGCTCTAGTCATCCCTGATGCAAACACAAGCAACAACATTCTCCCCAAGGCGACTATCTGGAACACCAGAAACTACAAATTTAGCTACCTCTGAGTGTTGCGAAAGCATTAATTCTACCTGCAAAGATTTGGGACGTTATAGTTACACATTGTTTAGAGATGAAGAAACTAATACCTGCTTCTAAGTAAATGGCAAACGCCCAATAATTTGATTAAAACGATTCAGAACCTTCATTTTCAATTAAAAGTATATTATGTATGCAATCCACGACAGAGTCGAAAACTGAACCAATAACATTTGTAAGAGTCAGCAAAATGGGAATCACCTGAACAAAAATCTAGGATCATGCGCAACTAAATTACCAGAATAGTGCATGGTGGTAATGCGACAGCGGCGTCATACTCCAAACATGCAGATGATCGTGTCCATCAAGGTGCTGAGAAGCCATGTCTTTGTTGTTCAGCTGGTCCATGTCGGCCTGGTGGTACCTTCACACAGGAAAATAAATCACTTAAACTCTGGACCGATCCAACACTCATGTTCTGAATAATTATAAACACATACCCAATTTTCTCAATTTCTCAGGTACCAAGTTTTAACCTCTGCAGTTATACATCCCTCGTCCTCTACATTAGTGTCATTACTTCAGTGACTCCATCCGAGCTAGCGGCATTGTCAATCCACTTTTCTTCAATACAAAAAACAGATCTAAGCAACTCGATGAGCTCAGTTCAAAACATTTTGTAACAGCAGTAGGTTAAGTTAATCATGCTCTATACAAACAAAAGTGTGTCATAGCTGTCCAGAAACATACTACAGAAATTTTACTTTCTGGAGATTGAAAACCCATTGACAGCTCCAAATCACGCATAAACAAAATATGCATATGCGACAACTGCTTGATCCCCAAATTCAGTTAGCTACACTTTCCGATATGCGATTTTGGGCACTGTAATGCAGATCATTAGTACTGTGCACATTTTGCAAACATGTCATGTGTGCAGGGGTGATCAGCACGGTGTTTATCAACACCATGTGCAACCAACGTTGTGAAGGGATTTTGCTTGCAATTTGAATTGTTTTTCAAGCTTCAGCAAAAATGGCGTCGGGGCAAGTACTGAACTGGCCGATTTGGATCAAACTGCCAGTTCCGCATCTGCCGCAGCCACGAATCGAGAAGGTCGAGCCCTTGAGGTGACTTTACACTCGAATCCGACTGTCCCATACTCCTATTACCATGGCATTTGCCGGTCGAGCCCAGCGGGTGGGACTCTGATCCGCCACCGCAGCAGCAGCAGCAGCAACAGCAGGCGGACGAGAACCGCTGATGTCGTGGCCCGACATGGCACAGGAGGACGAGCTTGCCGCGGCTGCGGTGAAGGAGGATGCAGCTGCCGCGGAGAATATGGGGAGGAGGATGCAAGGACCTTAGCCTGACGAAACTGAAGAAATCATCACCTTTACTGTAGCTGCATCTATTTTCGTTATTGTCGTCCACCGTTGTCGTCTGATCTGCATGAGGGTTCTTGGCGCTTCATACCATTTCACTCAGAGCCGCAGATCTTCCATCCAATGGCTGGCGACAGCGCAGATGTCACTATTTACTTTTCCGGCAAGAGCACATGCTATCAGTGTTTTATTTCACTTTTCTTAGTCTTTTGTAAGGCTATTAATGCCACCATTTGGGATCGGAAGCATCATAACTTGTAATAGGGGTAAACCCCATGCGGCTGTATTCCAGCCGGTGACAAACCCTAGCTACAACAGTACTTCCAAATCAGAGAGAAACGGCCTCCTCAATTGGCACATTTTCTGTTCTTGCATCTTGTTTCTGAATTTCATCTGACAACTCTAGTTAGAACCTGTCAATTCGTATTAGTAGCCAGCGATTCTTAAAGGCAATTGGACCGGTGTCAAGGGGAGTTGGCACAGCCGTAAAATCCTCTCCTTGAGCACAGGTCCCGGCGGCCGCGATCGACAACTGGTGGCGTGGAGGTGGCTGTAAATTGCTTGGGTGCGGGAAAGGTTTTGGGAGTGGTTTCTGAAGGTTCCTACTTCAAATTTAGAACCCAACCAACCAACCCTTATTCTGCACCATCCCGCGGTGGGCGGCACAGGCGGCAGTGTCGGCGACTGTATATCTTGGGGGCATGTAGGCTGATTCTCGGCAATGGTGGTAAAATCCCTCCCATCTCCTTCATGGCTTAGATCTCGGTAGTAACGTGAGCTACACCCCGTAGCTCGTCAGATTTCCTGTTGTTACTATGACGAACGTCACAAAATCTGAGGTTGATCCCTGCGATTGAACATCAAAACACTATAACTGAATAGACAGGAAGACAAAGAGGAGTTCCATGATTTTGAAAGACATGCAACAACAATTTCACTGTTAAACATTGTCATGTACACATATAGGCCACCTCCGGTGCTAGGGTAGTTAGAGGAGATCTCTTTGTTTTATTTCATATTTATCTCTTGATGTAATCCTCTCTATCCCCATGTATCTCTCTGGTTGTTCCAACTACCTCAATGTATGCCTCCTGCGAGAGCTGGCCTCGCCCATATCAATATATATATACACGGGCTCCCAATATTACGGGGTTGAGACGCTTCTACAAAACCTAACATCCCCTTGTTAGAGTCTGAAACAAAATGGAGCTCCCACGTTCGTTTGGATTCTGGACCGTCGGATCGAAATCTTTTCGCGATCAGCCGTCGGATCTCGTGCCGATTGCCGTGGGCGTCGATATTTACCCGGCCGTCTGGGCCGTCGGATAAAATTCCAATGGCAACAGAATGTAAATACCATGCCCCATCGGGGCATTCCGGTCATTCTCGTCGTGGGGGTATAAAAGGGGCGCCTCAGTAGTGGAGACCTAGCCGCCTCCTCCTCTCTCCTCCCTTCCTCCTCCCTGCCTCCTCTCCTCCCACCCACATCGCCGCCCGCCACCCCTCCTCGAACCGCGATGAGCAGCAGCGGAGGGAGGACGAGGAGCACGACGGCGGCGGAGCGGGAGGAGCAAAGAAGAGGCAAGGCGGCGCGAGAATAGCCCCGACCGACCGTCGCCCGGAATTTCGTGTCCACAAGCGTCTTGAGTGCCGACGCCCCCCATGCGGTCAGTATTCCAGCCGGTGACAATGTTGGGGAACGAGTAATTTCAAAAATTTTCCTACGATCACGCAAGACCATGGTGATGGCATAGCAACGAGAGGGGAGAGTGTCCGTCCCACGCACCCTCGTGAGACCGAAAGCGAAGCGTTATAACAACGCTGTTGATGTAGTCGACGTCTCCACGATCCGACCGATCCAAGCACCGTTACTCGGCACCTCCGAGTTCTTGGCACACGCTCACTCGATGACGATCCCCGAGCTCCGATCCAACAAAGCGTCGGGAAGGAGTTCCACAAGACGACGGCAGGTGGCGATCTTGATGTTCTACCGTCGCAGGCTTCGCCTAAGCACCGCTACAATATGACCGAGGTGGAATATGGTGGAGGGGGCACCGCACACGGCTAAGGAACGATCCGTAGATCAACTTGTGTGTTCTAGGGTGCCCCCGCCTCGTATATAAAGGAGCAAGGGGAGGGCCGGCCAGCCTTGGGCGCACCAAGGGAGGGAGTCCTCCTCCTAGTAGGAGTAGGACTCCCTTTCCTAGTCCTACTAGGAAGAGGGAAGGGGAAGGAAAGAGAGGGAGAGGAGAGGGAAGGGGGCTGCGCCCCCCCTAGTCCAATTCGGACTCCCCATGGAGGGGGGCGCACCACCTCTTGGTGCAGCCCTCTCTCCCTCTTGGCCCAATAAGGCCCATAACTTCCCGGGGTTCCGTAACCCTCCCACTCGGTTTTCTCCGAAACTTCCTAACCTTTCCTGTCCGAATATAACCATCCAATATATCAATCTTTATGTCTCGACCATTTCGAGACTCCTCGTCATGTCCGTGATCACATCCGGGACTCGAACTCCTTCGGTACATCAAAATACATAAACTCATAATAACCGCCATTGAAACCTTAAGCGTGCGGACCCTACGGTTCGAGAACTATGTAGACATGACCTAGAACTATTCTCGGTCAATAACCAATAGCGGAACCTGGATGCTCATATTGGTTCCTACAAATTCTACGAAGATCTTTATCGGTCAAACCGCATAACAACATACGTTGTTCCTTTGTCATCGGTATGTTACTTTCCGAGATTCGATCGTCGGTATCCAATACCTAGTTTAATCTCGTTACGGAAAGTCTCTTTACTCGTTCCGTAATACATCATCTCACAACTAACTCTTTAGTTGCAATGCTTGCAAGGCTTTATGTGATGTGTATTACCGAGAAGGCCTAGAGATACCTCTCCGACAATCGGAGTGACAAAACCTAATCTCAAATACGCCAACCCAACAAGTACCTTTGGAGACACCGTAGTACTCCTTTATAATCACCCGATTCGTTGTGACGTTTGGTAGTACCAAAGTGTTCCTCCGTAAACGGAGTTGCATAATCTCATAGTTACGGGAACATGTATGGGTCATGAAGAAAGCATTAACATACTAAACGATCAAGTGTTAAGCTAACGGAATGGGTCATGTCAATCAGATCATTCAACTAATGATGTGACCTTGTTAATCAAACAACAACTCCTTGTTCATGGTTAGGAAACATAACCATCTTTGATTAACAAGCTAGTCAAGTAGAGGCATACTAGTGACATACTGTTTGTCTATATATTCACACATGTATTATGTTTCCGGTTAATACAATTCTAGCATGAATAATAAACATTTATCATGATATAAGGAAATAAATAATAACTTTATTATTGCCTCTAGGGCATATTTCCTTCATCTCCCACTTGCACTAGAGTCAATAATCTAGATCACATCACCATGTGATTAACATCGATAGTTCACATCATCATGTGATTAACACCCATAATTCACATCGCCATGTGACCAAGACCCAAAGGGTTTACTAGATTCAGTAATCTAGTTCACATCGCTATGTGATTAACACCCAAAGAGTACTAAGGTGTGATCATGTTTTGCTTTGTGAGAGAATCTTAGTCAACGGGTCTGCCACATTCAGAGCCGTAAGTATTTTGCAAATTTCTATGTCTACAATGCTCTGCACGGAGCTACTCTAGCTAATTGCTCCCACTTTCAATATGTATCCAGATTGAGACTCAGAGTCATCTAGATTAGTGTTAAAACTTGCATCGACGTAACCCTTTACGACGAACCTTTTTTCACTTCCATAATCGAGAAACATATCCTTATTCTACTAAGGATAATTTTGACCGTTGTCCATTGATCTACTCCTAGATCACTATTGCACTCCCTTGCCAAGCTTAGTGGTAGGGTATGCAATAGATCCGTACACAAACATGACATACTTTATAGAACCTATGGCTGATGCATAGGGAATGACTTTCATTCTCTTTCTATCTTCTCGTCGTGGTCGGGTTTTGAGTCTTACTCAATTTCATACCTTTGCAACACAGGCAAGAACTCTTTCTTTGATCGTTTCATTTTGAACTACTTCAAAATCTTGTCAAGGTATGTACCGATTGAAAAACTTATCAAGCGCCTTGATCTATCTCTATAGATCTTAATGCTCAATATGTAAGCAGCTTCACCGAGGTCTTTCTTTGAAAAACTCCTTTCAAATACTCCTTTATGCTTTGCGAATAATTCTACATTATTTCCGATCAACAATATGTCATTCACATATACTTATCGAAATGTCAGTAGTGCTCCCACTCACTTTCTTGTAAATACAGGCTTCTCCAAAAGTTCAGATAAAACCATATGCTTTGATCAAATCATCAAGCATATATTCCAACTCGAGATGCTTGCACCAGTCCATAGATGGATCATTGGAGCTTGCACATTTTGTTAGCTCCTTTAGGATTGACAAAACCTTCGGTTGCATCATATACAACTCTTCTTTAATAAATCCATTAAAGAATGTATTTTTGACATCCATTTGCCGATTTCATAAAATGTGGCGATTGCTAACATGATTCGGACAGACATAAGCATCGCTACAGCTTGAGTAAATCTCATTGTAGTCAACACCTTGAACTTGTCGAAAACCTTTCTGCGACAAGTCGAGCTTTGTAGATAGTAATACTACTATCAAGATCTGTCTTCCTCTTGAAGATCCATTTATATAATATGGCTTGCCGATCATCGGCAACTCCATCAAAGTCCACACTTTGTTCTCATATATGGATCCCATCTCGATTTCATGGTCTCAAACCATTTCGCGAATCTGGGCTCATCATCGCTTCCTCATAGTTCGTAGGTTCATCATGGTCTAGTAACATGACTTCTAGAATAGGATTACCGCACCACTCAGTGCGGATCTTACTCGAAGACCTACGAGGTTTGGTAGCAACTTGATCTGAAGTTTCATGATCATCATCATTAACTTCCTCACTAATTGGTGTAGGAATCATCGGAACCGATTCCCGTGATGAACTACTTTCCAATAAGGGAGAAGGTACAATTACCTCATCAAGTTCTACTTTCCTCCCACTCACTTCTTTCGAGAGAAACTTCTTCTCTAGAAAGGATCCATCTTAGCAACAAATATCTTGCTTTCGGATCTGTGATAGAAGGTGTACCCAATAGTTACCTTTGGGTATTCTATGAAGACGCATTTCTCCGATTTGGGTTTGGGCTTATCAGGTGAAAACTTTTTCACATAAGCATCACAACTCCAAACTTTAAGAAATGACAGTTTAGGTTTACTGCTAAACCATAGTTCATACGGTGTCATCTCAACGGATTTAGATGGTGCCCTATTAAATGTGAATGCAGCTGTCTTTAATGCATAACCCCAAAACGATAGTGGTAAATCGGTAAGATACATCATAGATCGTACCATATCAAAATAAAGTACGGTTACGACGTTCGGACACACCATAATGTTGTGGTGTTCCAGGTGGCGTGAGCTGTGAAACTATTCCACATTGTTTTTATTGAAGACCAAACTCGTAACTCAAATATTCATCTCCACGATCAGATCGCAGAAACTTTATTTTCTTGTTGCGATGATTTTCCACTTCACTCTGAAATTCTTTGAACCTTTCAACTATTTCAGACTTTTGTTTCATCAAGTAGATATACCCATATCTACTCAAATCATCTTGTGAAGGTCAGAAAAATAACGATACTTGCCACGAGCATCAACATTCATTGGATCGCATACATCGGTATGTATTATTTCCAATAAGTCAGTAGCTTGTTCCATTCTTCCGGAGAACGGAGTTTTAGTCATCTTGCCCAAATGGCATGGTTCGCAAGCATCAAATGATTCATAATCAAGTGATTCCAAAAGTCCATCAGCATGGAGTTTTTCTTCATGCGCTTTACACCAATATGACCTAAACGGCAGTGCCTCAAATAAGTTGCACTATCATTATTAACTTTGTATCTTTTGGCATCAATATTATGAATATGTGTATCACTACGATCGAGATCCAATAAACTATTTTCATTGGGTGTATGACCATCGAAGGTTTTATTCATTTAAACAGAACAACAATTATTCTTTGACTTTAAATGAACAACCGTTTTGCAATAAACATGATCAAATCATATTCATGCTCAACGCAAACACCAAATAACATTTATTTAGGTTTAACACTAATCTCGAAAGTATAGGGAGTGTGCGATGATGATCATATCAATCTTGGAACTACTTCCAACACTCATCGCCATTTCCCTTTAACTAGTTTCTGCTTATTCAGAACTCCTGCTTGAGTTACTAATCTTAGCAACCTAACAAGTATCAAATACTCGGGGCTACTATAAACACTAGTAAAGCACACATCAATAACCTGTATATCAAATATACTCTTGTTCACTTTGCCATCCTTCTTATCCACCAAATACTTGGGGTAGTTCCGCTTCAAAGGACTAGTTCCATTGCAGCAAAAGCACTTAGTCTCGTGCTTAGGTCCGGACTTGGGCTTCTTCACTCGAGCAACAACTTGCTTGCCGCTCTTTTGAAGTTCCCTTCTTCCCTTTGCCATTTTCCTTGAGACTAATAGTCTTGTCAACCATCAACACTTGATGTTTTTCCTTGATTTCTACCTTCGCGATTTTAGCATCGCGAAGAGCTCGAGAATCTTTTTCGTCATCCCTTGCATACTATAGTTCATCACGAAGTTCTACTAACTTAGTGATGGTGACTAGAGAATTCTGTCAATCACTATCTTATCTCGAAGATTAACTCCCACTTGATTCAAGTGATTGAAGTACTCGCACAATCTGAGCACATGCTCACTAGTTGAGCGATTCTCCTCCATCTTTTAGCTATAGAACTTGTTGGAGACTTCATATCTCTCAACTCGGTATTTGCTTGAAATATTAACTTCAATTCCTGGAACATCACATATGGTCCATGACGCTCAAAACGCCTTTGAAGTCCCGATTCTAAGCCGTTAAGCATGGTGCACTAAACTATCAAGTAGTCATCATATTGAGCTAGCCAAACGCTCATAACGCCTCAGATTCGCTCATATTGAGCTAGCCAAACGCTCATAACGTGCGCATCCGCTCTGCAATAGGTCCGCTCACCTAGCGGTGCATTAAGGACATAATTCTTACGTGCAGCAATGAGGATAAACCTCGGATCACGGATCCAATCCGCATCATTGCTACTAACATTTTTCAATACAATTTTCTAGGAACACATATAAAACATAGGGAAGCAATAACGCGAGCTATTGATCTATAACATAATTTGCAAAATACTACCAGACTAAGTTCATGATAAATTTAAGTTCAATTAATCATATTACTTAAGAACTCCCACTTAGATAGACATCTCTAGTCATCTAAGTGATCACGTGATCCAAATCAACTAAACCATAACCGATCATCACGTGAGATGGAGTAGTTTTCAATGGTGAACATCTTATGTTGATCATATCTACTATATGATTCACGCCGACCTTTCGGTCTCCGTGTTCCGAGGCCATATCTGCATATGCTAGGCTCGTCAAGCATAACTCGAGTATTCTCGTGTGCAAACCGGCTTGCACCCGTTGTAGATGGACGAGAGCTTATCACACCCGATCATCACGTGGTGTCTCGGCACGATTTAACTTTGGCAACGGTGCATACTCGGGGAGAACACTACTTGATAATTTAAGTGAGAGATCATCTTAAAATGCTACCGCTCAATCAAAGCAGAATAAGATGTATAACAGATAAACATCATATGCAATCAAAATATGTGACATGATATGGCCATGATCATCTTGCGCCTTTGATCTCCATCTCCAAAGTATCATCATGATCTTTATCGTTACCGCACGACACCATGATCTTTATCATCTTGATCTATATCAATGTGTCGTCACATGGTCGCCTCGCCAACTATTGCTCTTGCAACTATTGCTATCGCATAGCGATAAAGTAAAGCAATTATTTGGCACTTGCATCTTATGCAACAAAGAGACAACCATGTGGCTTCCGCCATTGTCGATAACTTCAACAAAACATGATCATCTCATACAACAACTTATATCTCATCACGTCTTGACCATATCACATCACAACATGCCCCGCAAAAACAAGTTAGACGTCCTCTACTTTGTTGTTGCAAGTTTTACGTGGCTGCTACGGGCTGAGCAAGAACCGTTCTTACCTCGCATCAAAACCACAACGATATTTCGTCAAATAGACTCCGTTTTAACCTTCTCAAGGACCGGCGTAGCCACACTCGATTCAACTAAAGTGAGAGAGACAGACACCCGCCATCACCTTTAAGCAACGAGTGCTCACGGCGGTGAAACCAGGTCGCGTAAGCGTCTGGCGTAATGTCGGTCCGGCCGCTTCATCTCACAATACCGCTGAACCAAAGTATGACATGCTTGGTAGGTAGTATGACTTGTATCGCCCACAACTCACTTGTGTTCTACTCGTGCAAATGACATCAACGCATAAAACCAGGCTCGATACCACTTGTTGGGGAACGAGTAATTTCAAAATTTTCCTACGATCACGCAAGACCATGGTGATGGCATAGCAACGAGAGGGAGAGGTCCGCCCACGCACTGTGAGACCGAAAGCGAAGCGTTATAACAACGCTGTTGATGTAGTCGACGTCTCCACGATCCGACCGATCCAAGCACCGTTACTCGGCACCTCCGAGTTCTTGGCACACGCTCACTCGATGACGATCCCCGAGCTCCGATCCAAAGAAAGCGTCGGGAAGGAGTTCCACAAGACGACGGCGTGGTGGCGATCTTGATGTTCTACTGTCGCAGGCTTCGCCTAAGCACCGCTACAATATGACCGAGGTGGAATATGGTGGAGGGGGCACCGCACACGGCTAAGGAACGATCCGTAGATCAACTTGTGTGTTCTAGGGTGCCCCCGCCTCAGTATATAAAGGAGCAAGGGGAGGGCCGGCCAGCCTTGGGGCGCACCAAGGGGGGGAGTCCTCCTCCTAGTAGGAGTAGGACTCCCTTTCCTAGTCCTACTAGGAAGAGGGAAGGGGAAGGAAAGAGAGGAGAGGGAGAGGAAGGGGGCTGCCCCCTCCTAGTCCAATTCGGACTCCCCATGGAGGGGCGCACCACCTCTTGGTGCAGCCCTCTCTCCCCTCTTGGCCCAATAAGGCCCATAACTTCCCGGGGTTCCAGTAACCCTCCCAAGACTCGGTTTTCTCCGAAACTTCCTAACCTTTCCGTGTCCGAATATAACCATCCAATATATCAATCTTTATGTCTCGACCATTTCGAGACTCCTCGTCATGTCCGTGATCACATCCGGACTCAACTCCTTCGGTACATCAAAATACATAAACTCATAATAACCGCATTGAAACCTTAAGCGTGCGGACCCTACGGTTCGAGAACTATGTAGACATGACCTAGAACTATTCTCGTCAATAACCAATAGCGGAACCGGATGCTCATATTGGTTCCTACAAATTCTACGAAGATCTTTATCGGTCAAACCGCATAACAACATACGTTGTTCCTTTGTCATCGGTATGTTACTTTCCGAGATTCGATCGTCGGTATCCAATACCTAGTTTAATCTCGCTATCGGAAAGTCTCTTTACTCGTTCCGTAATACATCATCTCACAACTAACTCTTTAGTTGCAATGCTTGCAAGGCTTTATGTGATGTGTATTACCGAGAAGGCCTAGAGATACCTCTCCCACAATCGGAGGACAAAACCTAATCTCAAATACGCCAACCCAACAAGTACCTTTGGAGACACCTGTAGTACTCCTTTATAATCACCCGATTCGTTGCCAGACGTTTGGTAGTACCAAAGTGTTCCTCCGTAAACGGAGTTGCATAATCTCATAGTTACAGGGAACATGTATGGGTCATGAAGAAAGCATTAACATACTAAACGATCAAGTGTTAAGCTAACGGAATGGGTCATGTCAATCGATCATTCAACTAATGATGTGACCTTGTTAATCAAACAACAACTCCTTGTTCATGGTTAGGAAACATAACCATCTTTGATTAACAAGCTAGTCAAGTAGAGGCATACTAGTGACATACTGTTTGTCTATATATTCACACATGTATTATGTTTCCGGTTAATACAATTCTAGCATGAATAATAAACATTTATCATGATATAAGGAAATAAATAATAACTTTATTATTGCCTCTAGGGCATATTTCCTTCAGACAAACCCTAGCTACAACAGTACTTCCAAATCAGAGAGAAACGGCCTCCTCAATTGGCACATTTTTTGTTCTTGCATCTTGTTTCAATTTCATCGACAACTCTAGTTAGAACACACAATTCAGATTAGTAGCCAGCGATTCTCAAAGGCAATTGGACCGGTGTCAAGGGGAGTTGGCACAGCCGTAAAATCCTCTCCTTGAGCACAGGTCCCGGCGGCCGCGATCGACAACTGGTGGCGTGGAGGTGGCGGTAAATTGCTTGGGTGCGGGAAAGGTTTTGGGAGTGGTTTCTGAAGGTTCCTACTTCAAATTTAGAACCCAACCAACCAACCCTTATTCTGCACCATCCCGCGGTGGGCGGCACAGGCGGCAGTGTCGGCGACTGTATATCTTGGGGGCATGTAGGCTGATTCTCGGCAATGGTGGTAAAATCCCTCCCATCTCCCTCATGGCTTAGATCTCGGTAGTAACGTGAGCTACACCCCGTAGCTCGTCAGATTTCCTGTTGTTACTATGACGAACGTCACAAAATCTGAGGTTGCTGGAGATCTAGAACTCAAATCCCTGCGATTGAACATCAAAACACTATAACTGAATAGACAGGAAGACAAAGAGGAGTTCCATGATTTTGAAAGACATGCAACAACAATTTCACTGTTAAACATTGTCATGTACACATATAGGCCACCTCCGGTGCTAGGGTAGTTAGAGGAGATCTCTTTGTTTTATTTCATATTTATCTCTTGATGTAATCCTCTCTATCCCCATGTATCTCTCTGGTTGTTCCAACTACCTCAATGTATGCCTCCTGCGAGTGGCCTCGCCCATATCAATATATATATACACGGCTCCCAATATTACGGGGTTGAGACGCTTCTACAAAACCTAACATCCCCTTGTTAGAGTCTCAAACAAAATGGAGCTCCCACGCTCGCTTGGATTACGGACCGTTGGATCGAAATCTTTTCGCGACATGAACGTCGGATCTCAGCCACATCGCCAGGTCAGTCGATATTTACCCGGCGTCTGGGTCAGTGGGATAAAATTCCAATGGCAACAGAATGTAAATACCATGCCCCATCAGGCATTCCGGTCATTTCTCGTCGTGGGGGTATAAAAGGGGCGCTCAGTAGTGGAGACCTAGCCGCCTCCTCCTCTCTCCCTCCCTCCCTCCCTCCCTCGCCTCCTCTCCTCCCACCCACATCGCCGCCGCCGCCACCCCTCCTCGAACCGCGATGAGCAAAGCGAGGGGAGGACGAGGAGCACGATGGCGGCGGCAGCGGGGAGGCAGCAGAATAGGCAAGGCGGCGGCAGAACACCCGATCGATCGTCGCCTTCGTGTCGTGGTCACAGGTCTTGAGTCTTAAGCCGACGCCCCCATGCGGGTGTATTCCACCGGTGACAAACCCTAGCTACAACAAGATTTCCAAATCGAGAGAAACGGCCTCCTCAATTGGCACATTTTCGTTTCTGCATCTTGTTTCAATTTCATCGACAACTCTAGTTAGAACTCATCATTCAGATTAGTAGCCGCGATTCTCAAAGGCAATTGGACCGTGTCAAGGGAGTTGGCACGGTAGAAAATCCTCTCCTTGAGCACAGTCCCGCTGCCGCGATCGACAACCGGTGGCGTGGAGGTGGTCAGAATTGCTTGGGTGCGGGAAAGGTTTTGGGAGTGGTTTCAAGGTTCCTACTTCAAATTTAGAACCCAACCAACCAACCCTTATTCTCGCACCATCCGCGGTGGCATAAGACAAAGCAGCGATGTCGTGCCGATCAGATATCTTGGGGCATGTAGGTGATTCTCGGCAATGGTGGTAAAATCCTCCCATCTCCCTCATGGCTTAGATCTCGGTAGTAACGTGAGCTACACCACGTAGCTAGTCAGATTTCCTGTTGTTACTATGACGAACGTCACAAAATCTGAGGTTGCTGGAGATCTAGAACTTAAATCCCTGCGATTGAACATCAAAACACTATAACTGAATAGACAGGAAGACAAAGAGGAGTTCCATGATTTTGAAAGACATGCAACAACAATTTCACTGTTAAACATTGTCATGTACACATATAGGCCACCTCCGGTGCTAGGGTAGTTAGAGGAGATCTCTTTGTTTTATTTCATATTTATCTCTTGATGTAATCCTCTCTATCCCCATGTATCTCTCTGGTTGTTCCAACTACCTCAATGTATGCCTCCTGCGAGAGCTGGCCTCGCCCATATCAATATATATATACACGGGCTCCAATATTACGGGGTTGAGACGCTTCTACAAAACCTAACATCCCCTTGTTAGAGTCTGAAACAAAATGGAGCTCCCACGTTCGTTTGGATTCTGGACCGTCGGATCGAAATCTTTTCGCGATACAGCCCGTCGGATCTCAGGCCAGATCGCCGTGGGCCGTCTGATATTTACCCGGTCGTCCTGGGCCGTCGGATAAAATTCCAATGGCAACAGAATGTAAATACCATGCCCCCATCAGGGCATTCCGGTCATTTCTCGTCGTGGGGGTATAAAAGGGGGGCGCTCCTGTAGTGGAGACCTAGCCGTCTCCTCCTCTCTCCCTCCCTCCCTCCCTCCCGCGCGCCTCCTCTCCTCCCACCCACATCGCCGCCGCCGCCACCCCCTCCTCGAACCGCGATGAGCAGCAGCGGAGGGAGGACGAGGAGCACGACGGCGGCGGCAGCGGGGAGGAGCAGCAGCAGGGCAAGGCGGCGCAGCAACAGCCCCGACTGACTGTCGCCCCGGAATTTCGTGTCCGCCGCGCGTGCTGAGTGCCGACGCCCCCCCCCCGCCGAACCCTTCCCAAAACCAAGCACCCGTCGCGCCGGAAAAGCGGCTCCCCTACCCTCATCCGGCGGCGGCGGTGCAGTGCGCCGTCTGAGGCTCTCCGGCCGCCGGCTGCGGGGGCACGGACATGGCGGGGGCTGCACGGGGCCGGCGTTGCGTGGGCGCGGTGCTGCTGCTACTCGTTGCGTCCGTGCTCGCGCCTCTCGTGCTCTACGGCCGCTTCCCCGTCTCGCCCCTCCCGGACTCCATCGGTATGTACGGCCCCCGCTTGCCTCTCCCCACGTTCCGGCGCTGGCGACAATGCGGCGAAGATCCGTTCTTGATTTGATTTGGGCGCGTTGTCTTGCAGTGGCCAGAGGCGCGTTCGATCGGGGGGACGGGTCCGGCTCCAATCTGGTGTGGCCGCATATGGCCGCGTCCGAGGTTTCTCTCGCCAAAGGGGAGCCCGCTTTTCCTCCCCCCTTTCGTTTTGCTTGCCTAATCTCGGGAAGGCATGAGTTTCACTGGCTGTAGATTAGATCGTGAAAATGGTAGAGATAGATTGAGCCTGTTTTCACCTCAGTACGAACAAGTAAACCAACGTCATGCGCATTTTTTGGTGAAGCAGTCGGCAGTTGAGTCATCCTTCGGCCACCGCATCTGATTTTTTGTTGGAACTCTGTGCGAATTGCTTTTGTAGATTCGACGATTGAGAGGCTAGGGGAGCACAAGAACTGGTGCTGTCGGCGACTGACGACTGGCAAGCAGTTGAGGTAGCCAGGAGCCATCCATCAGAAAAGAAAATTGATACGTGGGAGGACCCTGGGTGGCGGGATGCCCATCAGGTGCTTGCTGTGGGAAATTAACGTGCTCATTCGACACAGGATGACATGATAAAGGAAGTTGTTAGCACCGACAGACGAGCAGATGGCATTCGTGATCCCGGCAATAGCAAGGTAGCTGAAGAGCAGGATGGACAAGGGATGGATGAAAAAGAGTTGCAGGATGCAACTGAGCTAGAGCACAAAGATGGATCTGGTGCATCAGAGGATAACATTGCTGGAGCTCATACTACTGCAAACCTGACATCGTCTTTGGAAAAGGTAAAATTTGTTAGAGAAGACCAATCTATTGCTTGTGAATCCTGGACGCAAAACTAACCTAGGACTAAACCTTGTTCCATCACATCTGTATTACTACTCAGTACCTAAGCTCATACTCATCGTATGAAAGTAAAATATTTGTGCATTGAATGAACTGGGAATAGAGGTGATATTGTTTATTGTAAAAGTCAAATTTATTCTATGACTACTCCCAAAGACATTGCAGGCATCTTAATAGATTGGCAAAGATATGCCTATTATTTTCATTCCCATTTAGCAGCGGTACTGTTGTGTGGTCTGTTTCTTACCTTTTTGTGAAAATTAGGACTAGAGCACTGAGTTCAGAGCGATCAGATGTCCTGAAAATCCACTCTTATATTTTTAACTATATTGATAGTTATGTTTATACTGTAGCTTGTTTAGTCAGTCGCAAGAGATCATGTGTGCTAACAGCAGCTAATGTTTTAATTGTCCAGGAAAGCGCTGCTGATACATTGTCTGATCATGATAGTATCAATGCTGATCTCGCCACATCAGCAAGTGGCACTGGTCATTCCGCAACTTCCCCAGATGCTACAATCCGCATTATCAAGGACCAATTGATAAGAGCAAAGACATATCGTGGCGTTCTAGCTTCTAGAGGAAATCATGGTACCGCCAAGGAGTTACGTGCACGAACGAAAGATATCCAGCGAGCACTGGGTGATGCAACCGATGATGGGATGCTTCCTCAGAAGTAATTTCTCTTCCATTGTCATTATTGGTGTCTTGTACTTTGTATTGGGATAATTATCTCTCAACTTACAGAACTTTCTGTTGCATGAAGTGTCCATGGCAAAATAAAAGCGATGGAGCAGACACTGGGTAGGATCAAGAGAATGCATGATGGTTGCTTAGGTGCTGTGAACAGGCTCCGGACATCCCTTCATTCAACAGAGGAGCGTCTTCAATCTCACAGAAAGGATGCCAACTATCTAGCTCAACTAGCAGCAAAATCTTTACCCAAAGGGCTTCATTGTCTCCCATTGCGGCTTACAAATGAGTATTATTCCAGCAACTTCAATAATAAGGATTTTCCAAATATGGAAAAGTTGGAAAACCCCGAACTCCATCACTATGCAGTTTTCTCAGATAATGTATTGGCTGCTGCAGTGGTTGTGAACTCCACTCTTATTCATGCTAAGGTATACCACTTGGTCAATGAGATATATAGCTAGCCAGGCTGCTGATTAATGGATGTGAATCGACTTTTGTTGTACCATGAATCTCACTGTTTAAGTTTGTACCTGAAGCACTAACATGTTACTTAATACTCTGTTCTGCAGAAACCAGCAAACCATGTCTTCCACATTGTGACATATAGGCTTAACTACGCTACAATGAAGATGTGGTTCTTGGCTAATCCCTTGGGTGAAGCTGCGGTTCAGGTCCAGAACATTGAAGAGTTTACCTGGCTGAACTCAAGCTACAGCCCGGTTCTGAAGCAGTTAGAATCCAGTTCGATGATTGATTACTACTTCGGGAGTGGGAAGGCTAGGGCGGGTGGAATTTGTCATGCTTACAATGGTGCAGGACCTTGCTGCTTCATTGTGTTCTGCCTGATCCCACTTCATCTAGGTCAGATACCTCTGTGTGTGTGTGTGAGTGAGTGGCAGTGAAAGTGCATTACCTACAATTGGTGCTTTATGTGGTAGGCA
Organism: Aegilops longissima; assembly: GCA_021605205.1. Lineage (NCBI taxonomy): Eukaryota > Viridiplantae > Streptophyta > Magnoliopsida > Poales > Poaceae > Aegilops > Aegilops longissima. The sequence goes on from CM038677.1 coordinate 61,907,679, forward strand.
CCCTTTTACCGGTGGAAAATAATATCTTTTCCCTTGAGTGATATGTAGATAACTAATCAACTTAGATTTTAAAATGAAGTTGGCTACTTTGGAAACGTATTCCATGTTTTATGTTTTGCCTTCCATGTAGTTTCATCCTTTAAAATAAAAAAAATTCCTACAAAATAGTAGTTACTTGAGTAATCAATCAGGAGGATAAACAAATGTCACCTGATGTTGATAATGATTGGGTGTAGCCATTGGTTATTGAAAGCTACAAACTTAGTTGAGCTATCTTTTGGCTGAAAAATATAGGGTTTCACATCATTGGACTCTACTCGAACAAACTTTAAAATGTATTGGACTCTGGTTATTTAATTATATGGATTAGTTTCTGTGTTGTGCGGATGAGGACTCTTTCGTCATCTAATTTATTTATGATCTATGCTTTCTAGGTCTACCATAATTGGCTCATAGGACAAGCTATAATCTAGAAACAGATATCACAACACGCAAGTAAATCGGATGGCAGGCATCTCTAAATAGATACATATCTTATAGTCTACTAGTATATAGTTTATTGCTATGTTGTGCAAAAACATTGTAAATAAATTATCCTGAACCACCACTATGGCCTTAAATATAAGTCTTCTATAAATATAAGTCTTTTATAAATATAAGTCTTTTATAAATTTCAGTGAGGACTACATACGGATGTATATAGACATATTTTAGAGTGTAGATTCACTCATTTTACTCTGTATGTAGTCTATATTGGAATCTCTAAAAGAACTTGCATTTAAGAACAGAGGAAGTACTTTCTTAAGTTTTTGTACAACAACAGAATTAACAGTTGCTTGCTTTGTTTACATTCGATGTCAGTTTCTTTCATCTATATATGTCACTCGCCTAGGTATTATCATTATGAGTTACAACAACCTACATGGCCTTAATTTTGGTAGGGCTAAGGTGACAAAAGTCTGAGAAAGTGGAAGCTGGAATATTGTCTGGGGTCGTGTAGTTTTAAATTTCCAGCTCATTGGCTAAATAAAATGGTGTCCGAAGTAGTTTATCTATTGCTTGGAGAAATGGTTCTTGCTTCCCTTGATTTGAGAAATAGTTATGTGGCGGCTCAAGAAGGAATAGTATGTTGGTGGCCTCAGTTCTGTAACATAAAAGTTTGGCCTGCTCCTTTTCATTTCCAGATGTGTCTGTGTGTGGGTGTGTGTGTGCCATTGAATTAGGATTTAAAGTTTGGGTACTACTCCCTCCGTAAACTTATATTAGTTTACGGAGTGTAAATTAATCTTGTGTTTGCTTAGGTACTCTCTTAATCTATTAATTGTATTGCTGGTCTAGAGGAAGCTGCCAAGCCAGGCACAAGCAGAGAGCTCCGTATCATTGATCCATAAGAAGCTGGTAATGGAAAATCTCAGTGGTGCGCCATTTGAGGTATTATCGACCAACACATATGTTTAGCATTGTACATATCCCTTTTTGTTTAATGGAAAATAGCATCATTCTAGAAGGTATACATCTCTGTTCATTTTTAGGGTTGCTACTATTTTTTGTTATTCCTATGTTTGATGATTTGATGTTCGTTTCACTAGCATGGAACTTTATATGTGTTGATCCCCATTCTTTTCTCAGGGAGAGTAAAAATATTGCATCCTCGAGTAGAGTATGCTCAAGGTGCTTCGCTTTTGTTTCTTGCATTCCCATGTCAAATCAAGGGTGTCAAGAAAAGATACAATGTTGTGTACAGAACAAATTAACATCATGTATTTAGGTTGCCAATTTGTTAATTTTTATAACAGATCCAAATAGACATATGATATTGTAACTTTCATCTAATTGTTGGCACTTCATTCAAATAAGAACATAAGCAGAACTTACAAAGTGGAATATCTCATAAATAATGGTGTGTACTTGCTTTATGTAATTTGCTTATTAACTGGCCATGCGCTTGTCTGTTTCTACATAGTTATGTCCATTTATCATGAGCAGAAACTACACTAGGTTTAATGGTTGCCCTGCGTCAACGATTCATCCCCGTGTTATGTATTTTGCCTGCTTTTTGATCAGAGGCTCAACTATGCAGTGCCTCTGTCTCACAGGCTGATGATAACTGATACATGTGAATTGCAAATTTGGTGTTTTGTCGAACTCTGGCACCATCCCCACGCTTTCAGTGGCAGTGTCCGTCCCACTTCGCTCCTCACAGAAACCTCCCTGTACTATGCCATGTCGCCAAACCACTCGCCGTGGGATGCTTAACATTGCGTTGGATGATGTCACACATGATTTAGGGCAACGACCCTCCCGCATAGGCCCGATAAGCAGACATTAATTTTCATTTGGTTATGCTGTCTGTTAGCTTCACTCCTTCACCTTAATGTAGTGAAATAGTTAATTGAGATTTTCATCCTTACCAGCAGCATATACTTTAGATTTCTTTACCAGCAGCGTGTCTTTCCAGTATGCATTACCAAGCAGCATATACTTTAGATTTCTTCGAATCATCTGAGTAGAGGAGATCCTTACCAGCAGCATGTCTTTCCAGTATGCATTACCAAGCGAGTACTCCTTTTTATTTTAGTCCTTCCCTTGCCCCCCACCCTATATATTTTATTTGTAGGCTGATGATAAAGTGGAGACCTTGAAATCCTTTTATAAGAGCTTAGTCCCCACAGTATTTCTTCCGCACAATTCTCTTTTGCTCCGCTTTGATCCCTTCTCATATCATTTTCCTCATGCTTATTCTAGATCCAGGCTTTTCCTACTGAGCTGTCCAGCGCCCCTTCTCCCACCGGTCAGCGTCATCTTCCTCGCCTGGTAAATTCCTGTTCCGTCCCACTTTGCTTCGGCGTGTGAATGCCTTTGAGCCATCAGTGCATAACGCGCCTAGAGGCACTCAAGCCTATGCTTTCGATTTCCTATGCTTTAATATTCTGTGTTAGGTTAACTGAGTTGACGTAGCTTTTTGGTCTGGTCGATCTTAGTCTTTACATGATCTGTATTACCATCATGTATGGTTTTGAATTTCAGATACAATGATTTATGGTGGTGCTTTTTTTGTTCATTACTTGATTCACTTATCTACTGGATATTGTCTTTGATGCTGTGTGGCCCAATATGATTCTTGCCTTAAAATAGGAGTATATTTTGTACATTAGCTTGCACCTTTTTTGATCAGCAACAGTTCATACCCCGTAAAAAAGAAAAGCATTTGGCCCCTGTATTACTGTAGTAAGCTGCTCTGCAACGTTGTAATCCTTTTGATGTATGGCAGATTTCTATTGGCTTGATCAAACTTTGGCTGCAATACGGTAGTAGGTAGAGAAGTAGGCTTTTGCCCTGAAGTTCACTGTCGTGATTGATGGTGAACAACGGGCTTCCTGCTAGCGTGTCAAACTTGCTTTCCTGCCTTCAGCTCCCTTCTCTCTTGTAAGACAATGATGTGATAGATCTACCTAATGGTTTCCTTTCATATCAGCGCCCCTTGACCTCTGTAAATTATGCATTATAGAAAGTTGGTCTTGAGTATTCTTATCTACTTAAAATCACTCTTTTCGTGGCAAAATCCAAACCGTAGAACTAATTTGTCATCCAGCGTTTTTTCTTCTTCTTCTTATCCATACAGACCTGCAGATGGTACTATACTTGAGGTCAAATATTTGTGGCAGTGACATTTTTTCTCACCTGCAGCAGGTCCCAGCAATGGCTTATGTTCCAGTTTCGTCTAAGGTCCTGCTTGATGCTATGTTAGAAAAGGTTGGCCTTCCAGCGGCAACCTACTCGGCATCCCCAAAAGACGACACGCATCTGCGGGTCACCGTTACCTTTACCCAATCAAGATCAGGCTGGGAAATCCACCTGCCAAAGTTTCCCTGTCTACCTCAGAGCACCAAGATCTAGAGATAGCTCGGGATTACGTGGCTGCTGCAGTGATTAAGTACATGGATGCTTATGAGGGTGTGGTTCCTAAAGATTACCATTATGATCAACTGATGACTGTGGAAAAGGCAAATGTATTGTTGGGTCAGCAGCTTAAGGCGATGAAAAGGAACAATGCATCTCTGAAACAGAAGCTGAAAGAGAGCATTACCAAAAACAAGCTCCTGAGCAAAGGATGGGATGGATCCCTGGACACAGAACAGAACATCGTCAACAACCTTAAGCATCTGGTTAACAGCAGTCTGAGTCCAGGATCTACTCCAGATGACCTGGAGCTCAACAACGTTCTTCTCAATGTAGAGGCCAGTTGCGAATACCTTCAGCAGTACACTGATGAGGCCATGGTCAACCTTCAAGAAGCTGGTGTCTATCCCTATGGCCAGGAGCAATCAAATGATGAAGATGAGGACCTGCCCACCCAAAGCGATGAAAATCCACCATACGACCCAGAGATGAGGACCTTCCATGATGATGAACAGATCTTTGACAGTGAAGGATACTGCTCTGATGACTACCGTGTCCTACCTGAAGATCACTTCTAATGGCCCTGCAAGAACCATCAGATCACCACTATCATCGTTAGAACCAATGGTTTCTACCAGCTAATATAGTTATCTATAGCCCTATGTAGTATGTGTCCTATCGAACCATGACACTGTCGGTTCTTCCGAATCTATCTACTGGGCCTTAATGGTCTGTATATATGAACCTAATGATGTAATATGTCTTATCGAACCATGTCACTCTCGGTTATGTCGGATCTACTACTGGAACTTCGTGCTATTTCTGTTAAAATCATGCATCTGATTGCATTCTTATGCTTCCAGGTTTATATCAGCAACCTGCCTTTACTATTAGGTTTTCATAATTTTGACTACATAAGTATGTGTGATTACTGAACTATGGACTATTCATGCAGTCCTTTATTTAAGCTTTTATATGAGTGCATTAGATGCTGGTTTTGAGCATTTGTTTTGCATGTTTTTTTCTGATGTTATATTATCTATTTACAAGTCTCTCATGAAGGAGTACCACTCTATATGAACTTTTTGTGTTTGTGGTTTTTTATACTTGAAATGCTTCGGTAGTCGTATATAGATATACCCGGCAGCTTGCTACCGGGGTGCGACAAGCCGCATTTCCTATCTAGTGGTATACAGAGCCTCCCTCTTCCCTCTCGTCTAGCTCCTGCCATCAATCTCCACCAACGCATCCAATCTCATCTCGCCATGTCTTCCTCCAGCTCAACCCTCTCCTCCGCTGGCCTAAACAACACCATCACAGAACCCCTGACTCGCATGAACTATGTTCTGTGGCGAGCTCAAGCCCGATCTCAAATTATACGAGTGGGCCTCCTAGGATACCTAGATCAAACAATCCTAGAACCACCAGCCACCATCACCTCAAAGAACGCTGAAGGCAAAGATCAGATCGTTCCAAACCCAGCCTACTCTGCCTGGTTGATCCAGGATCAACAGCTTGTAGCCTATCTGCTTCACAATCTCTCGAAAGAAGTTCTGGTGCAAGTTGCCTCCCTAGAAAAATCCCACGCCATCTGGACTACTCTCGCAAACATGTTTGCTGCCCAGTCCAGATCGCGCGCCAACAACTACCGCACCGCCCTCTCCAATGCCCAAAAGGGTTCTCAGTCCGCTGCTGCGTACTTCGGTCAGATGCGTGCACTCGCAGATGAACTGGCCATGGCTGGAAAGCCTCTTCTCGAGGGAGAGCTGATCTCCTTCCTCATTGTTGGCCTTGATATGGACTACCAACCCCTCATATCCGCTCTTGACGTCCGCACTGAGCCCCTCTCCGTCGACGATCTGTTCGGAATGGTGTCGAACTTCGATCAAAGAGTGGAGATGTTCCACGGCTCTGGATCGGGCGCCTTCAAGTCATACGCAAACGCCGCCGCTCGAGGACGTGGTGGCCCTCCCAAGGGTAACCCTGGCTTTCCCAAGGGTGGCGGTGACAATGGCAGCAACAACGTGGCTTCAACAACAGCGGCAACAACGGCGGCTACCGTGGCGGCGGTGGCGGCAACTACAACAACTACAGCAACAACCATGGTGGCGGCGGCGGCTACTACAACAACAACGGCTAGCCGCGCCCCTACTACAACAACAACCAAGGTCGTCACTTCGCCGGGTATGAAGAATATGAGAACAAATGTCAGATTTGCAAAAAAACTAACCACATCGCAAAAGAGTGCAAATGGCACTATGCAGAGGATAACTCCTAGAGGAAACAACTCGCGGCTGCAGCGGATACCTCCTATGGAGTTGACTCCAACTGGTACCTTGACTCAGGCGCCAACAAGAACATCACCTTTGATCTTGAGAAGCTGACCATGCATGAAACATACCACGGCAAGGACCAAATCAACACAGCAGAAAACGCTGCATGTATGATGATAAGTCATGTTGGTCAGTCTATTGTTAAAACCTCAGATTGTGATATCCAAAAAATCTCCTTTCCGTTCATCGTATCACACTTGATAATGGTGTTTTTATTGAATTTCACCCATTTTCTTTTTGATCAAGGACCAAGTCACGAGGAGGGTCCTCTATCGCGGTAGATGCGTGCACGGTCTCTATCTGTTGATTCCCAACTTTTCCAAGTTCAATAAGCAAGTTCATGGAGCCTTCAAAGTCTCTTCAGAATGATGGCACAATCGTTTAGGCCACCCATCTTTTTCCATTGTTTATCAAATTCTTAGTAAACATAAGCTACCTTTTGTTGGTGAGCATGATCGTGAAACTATTTGTGATGCTTGTCCGAGGGCAAAAAGTCATAAATTGCCCTATTCTATTTCTACCAGTGTGTCCACAAAACCCTTGCAACTCATTTTTCTGATGTACGGGGTCCAACCCCCTCCTCTGTTGGTAGACACACATACTACGTGAGCTTTATTGACTATTATAGCAAGTACACGTGGATCTATTTGCTTAAGAAACGTTCCGATGTTTTCCAAGTATTTCACAACTTCCAATCCCTAGTTGAGAGAAAATTTGATAGCAAAATTATTGCCATGCAATCATACTGGGGCGGTGAGTATGAAAAACTCAACTCCTTTTTTCAGAAAATAGGGATCTATCATCATGTATCCTGCCCCCACGCTCACCAGCAAAATGGCTCCGCAGAACGTAAACACAGACACATTGTTGATGTGGGTTTTTCACTTCTTGCTGCCGCCTCCATGCCCTTGAAGTTTTGGGATGAGGCCTTCCTAACCGTAATTCATCTTATAAATCTTCTACCTAGTCGAGTTATCAACAATGAAACCCCAACTGAGCGCCTCTTTCACACGAAGCCAGATTATACTCCTCTCCGTGTCTTTGGGTGTGCGTGTTGGCCTAATCTCCGTCCTTATAATACTCACAAACTTAGCTTCAGATCCAAACAATGTGTTTTTCTTGGCTATAGTGCCCAACACAAGGGAGTAAAATGTCTTGATGTGGCCACGGGACGTGTATACATCTCCCGTGATGTTGTTTTCGATGAAACAAAATTCCCTTTTGAATCCCTTCATCCAACTGTCGGTGCCCTTCTTAAACAAGAAATACTTCTTCTTCCACCTTCTCTTTCCGGCGTTGATCACGGGAGTGAACACAATAGTACTGATCAACCTTTGACTACTCATCATGTTTTGCCTGAGTTTATTGCTGCAGATTCATCATTAGGAGCAAATCTGGATCCAAATGGGCGTCATTTTATGTGCCCCCCAGCAGGAGACACCGAAACACGGGGCGGATCCGCTTCAGGATTGCTTCTACAGGCGACAGACCGATCTGCTTCGGGATCCGGTGCTGCAGCGCCTGACTCTGCCTCGGTGTCGGCGCGCTCGGTGGCGGACAGCGGCATCGACATGGGCGGATGCATGCAACCCACCATCCAACGCCAACCAGAGGAGAACACGTGTAGGGGACCACACGACAAAAAAATACACTTCCGTGATGATACGTGTTTGTCACAGTAGGTCGCGTTTTTTGTCATGCATGTACATCCATGACAAATTTATGACAGAATCAAGATAGTCATACATGTGCTGTCGTAGAAGTGTTCCATGATATTACCAAAATTATCATCACGGAAGTGTCCACTTCCATGACGATAAATCGCGCGTCACAGAAGTGCTTTCGTCAAGGGTGTTAAGCTATCGGGTCGGGTTTTGGATCCGATAACCCGTTAACAGCCCCGACCAATGGGGATTTTCCACGTGTAAAATCATCATTGGCTGGAGGAAACAGGTGTCGGCTCATCGTTGGGACAGATGTCATCCACTCATTGGACGGAAGGCGCCTATGATACGTCGACACGTGGCACGGCCCAACAGAGGCCCATTCCTGTGAAAAGGCCGGCCCAGTAAAAATTAGCAGGCCAGCCCATATAAGGCCTACTTGTGTCAGGTCCATTTAAGCCCACGGCCCATATGAGATGTGCCAATTCGACCCGTCAACGGCCCGTTAAAGATTTGACACCATTGCAGCCCATCGTCGATTCGAGCCCGTTAACAGCCGCTATATATTTGGGCTCAATATCGCCCGATGAGATTTCGCCGTTAACGGCCCATTTAATGGATGGGCCAATTTTCAGATGTACATCTTTCGCCTTTTAGCGACCCATTTAAATGTTGGGCTAGTTTACGGCCGGTGTGTCTTCGACTGTTGACGGCCCATAAATCGATGGGCCATTTGTTGTCGGACCTGAGTTTCGCCTTTAGCGGCCCATTTAAGTGTTGGGCCAATTTTACGCCCGGTGTCACTTTCACTGTTGATGGCCCATAAATCAGTTGGGCCATTTGTAGTCGGACCTGAGTTTTGGCCTTTAGCTACCCATTTAAGTGTTGGGCCAATTCCGGCCCTGTGCCTTTCGCCTATTAACGGACCATAAATGAGTTGGGCCATTTGTAGTCGGACCTTAGTTTTGGCCTTTTAACGCCCATGCCCTTCATGGTCCAATACCAGCCCGGTTTCTCTTCGGCTGCTAAAGGCCCACAACACTGATTGGGCCATTTACAATCGACCGACTTTCGGCCTCTTAGCGGCCCATGGTCTTCATGGTCCAAGATAAGCCCATTGTCTCTTCGGCCTGCTAAAGGCCTACTGATATGATTGGGCCATATGTAGCCCAAACTTTGTAACAGCCTCGTTAACGGCCCATGAAATAAACTGGGGCCACCTGTTGCCCGCTTCGATGTCGGCCTGTTAACGACCCGGGAGGTAAGAGGGCCGACCATTAACTTTCGGCCTAGTAACGGCCCATTAACTTAATGGGCCCACTAAAGTTCATACATGTCTTTAGGCCAAATTAGATAATTTGAGCCCATTACGACGAGCAATTATGCACAGGACCAAAACCGATCACGCAAAGGTACGGCATACAGGGAATAACGTTGCACATCCAGCATATACTACAGGAAATTACATCCACTGGGCAATCAAAGATTGATGCCAGTGCAAATAAATGAGCAGAACCTAACCATCTACAACGTCACAATCTGCAACCTCAGCACAGATGACGCCCATAAGCATGTTGGCAAGTTCTTTCTGCTTTGCTACACTTTCTCTGAAAACATTGATCAGTTGTTGTGTCGCACGACTCTGCACCTCTGATTCATCCACCATTTTCATCATTGCTTCAACCATTAATTGGTTCACAAACATACATTTATTCTGTTGCATTTGAGACAGAGAATACTGAATAGATTCAGATGGCGATTTTGGTAGGCTTGTATTATTGATAGTGTAGAGTGTCTCGACCACTGCATCATAACATAAATTAGGACAGGAACCAAATAGATTAATCATGAGTTATTGCCATATTACCTGGCCTAGATTTACTGGAAAGAAACAATGGGGTTGCCTTGCTGTTTTTAGAGTTTGTCCTCTTATCTTCAGCAGCCTACACAAAATTAACACACTAGCATTACTATCATTGGCCAAGTCAGATAATAGGAAAGCAACATTGACACAATGAATGAATGGGCAACCAGAGAAGCACTACAATTCAGTAATGTGCGTGATATGAGATAGTACATTCATGCAGCTCAGTATGCAAAACTACCAGGAAGTTTTCCTTACAAAAATTAACATTGGCGCCTTTAACATTTTGCTACAACTAATTTTAGATCAGATAAAGGTTAGATTCATGCCGATTAACAAAATACATGTTGATGTAAAAATATAGTGATATACAACAGGTACTTACATCAGCATTGGAGCACAGAGAATTCCAGCAAGATATGTTCCTCGAATACGATCCCAATGGAGGAAGTCTTCTATCGTTTAACCTTATTTTCTAAAAGAGAGATGGGTAAGAAACATGTAGAAAATATGATCAGAATGCTATAAAATTTCATGTTGCGAGGATACGCACACGCTTCTTAGAATGGAGTTGACATTCTTTTGCTGGACTGGAGCGGACTAGTTCTTTGGCCACTGGAATCTGCTTATTATCAGTGGGATTTGGGTTTCTCTGTGCTGGAGCAGTATCTATGAAAAATGGAGTTGGTTTATTATCTCCTGTCGTTTGGATCTTTTTCAAAGACCTGGTTTGTAACCCTTCAGATTCTAACATAGTCGTCTTCCCCTTGCATGCCTTATATAGAAGAATGGTGAATCAGTTATAAAACATGCTACAACAGAGATGGAATAGGTACTGAAGAATAGAAAGACATGAAATATTGACATGTATTCCTTCCATCCGGAAATAAATGGACGGGTCTAGGCGTATTTCAGTTCTAGATACATCCAGTTTTATACATTTCTGCGACATTTAATCCGGATGGAGGGAGTATGATGTAAGAGCTAGGGATACGACAGGACAACACAGGAAAAAAAACACTGAAAAACCCACTGCAGAACCAAAGTACTCCCTCCGTCCACGAATAAGTGTACATCTAGCTTTTGTCCTAAGTTAAAGATTACATTTTTTTGACCAACTTTATAGAAAAGAGTAGTGGTATATATGACATCAAATTGATATATTATGGAAGTACATTTCAAAACGAATCTAGTGATACTAATTTAGTGTCATAAATGCTGCTACATTTCCCTATAAAATTGGTCAAAGTTTTAAAACTTTGACTTAGGACAAAACCTAGATATACACTTATTTACGGACGGAGGGAGTATTCAAACCCACTAATATGAGATAGTACACTCATGCAGCTCAGGATGCAAAACTACCAGGCAGTTTTCCTTACAAAAATCAACATTGTGGCCTTTAATCATACATTTTGCTACAACTAAATTTAGATCAGATAAAGGTTGGATTCACGCCGATTAACAAAATACATGCTGATGTAAAAATATAGTGATATACAACAGGTACTTACATCTACATTGGAGCACAGAGAATTCCTGCAAGAATCTTTCCTCATAAACGATACCATTGCAGAAATTCTTCTATCTGTTAAGCTTATTTTCTAAAAGAGAGATGGGTAAGAAACATGTAGAAAATATGATCAGCATGCTATAAAATTTCATGATGCAAGGATACGCACACGCTTCTTAGAATTGAGTTGACATATTTTTGCTCGACTGGAGCGGACTAGTTCTTTGGCCACTGGAATCTGCTTATTATCAGTAGGAGTTGGGTTTCTCTGTGCTGGAGCAGTATCTATAAAAACTGGAGTTGGTTTATTATCTCCTGGCGTTTGGATCTTTTGCAAAGGCCTTGTTTGTAACCCTTTAGATTCTAACATAGTCGTCTTCCCCTTGCATGCCTTGTATAGAAGAATGGTGCTTTAATTATAAAACATGCGACAGCAGAGAGATGGAATAGGTACTGAAGAATAGAAAGGCATGACATATTGACATGTATTCCCTCCATCCGGAAAAAATGGATGGGTCTAGGCGTATTTCAGTCCTAGATACATCCTTTTTTATCCATTTCGGCAACATGTAATCCAGACGGAGGGAGTATGGTGTAAGAGCTAGGGATACGACAGGACAACACAGCAAAAAACACTAGTTGAATGTAAAACTATATGCTAGCGGAATACGTACATAAATAACTAAGGCAACATACACGTGTATGATTGGGAAAATAAGATGGCATTGCAACAGAGCACTAGAACAGCACTTCAATGTAAAAAAATATGGTATGGCAGACAGATGAAGTACATACTGATGAATAACAATGCATAAGATATTCAGAAGCATGATGTACAAATTAAGCAGATGGCATTGCGATAGAGTAGAATGACAGTACTTGAATTTGAAAACATGTTATCATGAATGGAATAGGTACTGAAAAACAGGAAGGCATGACATATTTACATGCATGATTAGCATGCTAAGCACATGGCATTGCAACAGAGTAGATACACTCCAGGACATTATATGCATGTTGTACCCATATCACAGGCCAAGTTAGAGCAAGGACCTTGTGGGGTGAAGAGGATTCATCATCTTTCTGCAAGTCTTCTGAAAAACCGCTTTTACATGTTCCATCATATTGGGTATCATTGACATCAAGTTTATTGGCCTTTACATTGCTCCGTGAGGTTCTTGTGGATATATCAGTGTGTGCAAATATATCTGACATGCATGGAAGACAACTAGTAGTTATATTTATGTAAATGAGTGCCTGTAGGAGACGACATAAATAGTAGGACTGGGGTTAACTAGCAGCAACAGGTCTCATAAATTAAAGGGAGAACACAGATGAAAGCTACAGAATATGTATCGTTTGTACTCGAGATTAACTAGATGGCACACAAAAGTATTAAAGAACAACATAGGTAATACTAGAAGTGGTATAATACTATAATCACCAGCCTGTGGGATAGCATTGGCTGATGGATGATAACTATGGAACAACGTTACCTAAAGAACAACTATCTTAGCTGAACTATGGAACAGCGTGAACTCCTGAACAAGACCCGTAAGAGATCAGAATGAACATACAGTCAAATGTGATGATCTATTTTCCGTGCTTAAATGAATAACAAAGCCATACATGTTGCACACAAGTAAGATGAGGGTACAACCTATCTGGCTGCCATCCATAGGAGTGAGCATCATGTGCTGACTTGTCGATGGCCCTGCAGTTGTTATGGCTGTCCATGTCGGGCACGCGCATTCGATGCAGGGAACTGTTGAGTGGGGACTGTAGCTCCCTTCTGGTGTATGCTTCCCTTGTTGGAGCAGCTGCGGTGAGTCGGAAGACGGTGTGTGCGCAAGATGCGATAACGATAATGTTAAGAACGACATATCTCTTTGATCCAAGAAATAGACTAAGAGATCAACAACAAGGTACGAGTGGTCACACGTCTGCTGATCAAGACTAAATTGGGGTCACACGATTTTATTTTATTTTGGTATTGTCCGATCTACGCCGGATGGCTTGATGGCCGTCTTGTGCCTCCCGGCTGACACTGTTCGGAATCTTCCCCGAAGAGCCAGCGACCAACGGCAGAGCAGCCTGCCTCCGCCGTCCGTGGCCCCGGCCAAAACCCCGCTCCCCGCCCCACCGCACTGCCGTGGTTGCGCCGCCCCCGGGCCAATCCACAAAGACTCCCCGTCATCCAGATCCGGCGGCGGCAGTACCTTCAACCCACGCAACTCTAAAAGATAGCCATCTAAGCGCTGCTTCCTTGGCGAACTTGCGGACCCGCACCCTTACGTTAGACACCAGCCAACCGGCAGCCTAGGAGCTCCGCCGCCTCGAGGGGTGCTGCTTCCCATTGGGAATCGATTGGCACAGAATAAAAATTCAGACAACTGATGCCTAAATAAAGTGATTTTAGATGAGGGTGCGACCTATCTGGCGGCATGGTGAAGTAGGCAGGTCCAGCTGCCGAGCGGTGAGGTGGGCGCGATTCTTGATGGCGACCGGGCGAGGAAAGAGCGATGTCGCCACGGTCGACGGCTACGCTGAAGCAGCGCCAGACTCGGGCGGATCCGGTTGGAGCCGCTCGGCGCCGCGAACAACGGCGGGGTGAATCGGCTCGATGCAGTTCACGCGGCCGTCGTCGAGGCAGCACCAAAGAAGACGGAGTAAGAGGCACACGCCCGATGCACGACGGCAATTGGACAGCGTCTCCGGCATTAGGGAGGAGGGCGGCTGTGAAATTGGTGCGGTGGGGGCGCCATGGAGGTGGGGCTGAGGTTTCACGGCTCGGGAGAAGGGAGCTTCCCGGGGAGAAGGTGATTTGGCGCCCACGAGGTATGAATGGGGGCGGGCGGGGGAATTGGGAGGAGTGGAACCATGTCTTACGGACGATTTGTGCGAAATGTGAGGGGAGTTACAGTTCTACCCTTGCCTATAGGCTTCTCGGCTTGGGTCTGTGTCCTGAGGGTCGGGGATAGTAGAGTAACTTTGCTTCTCCCCAAATAGTGGGCGGGAGCGATTTCGGGCGAGGAGGGCGTGTTTTGAACTATAGTGGGCGCGAGCGATTTGAGCAAGGAGAGCGTGTTTTGAAATAGTGGGCGCGATCTATTTGAGCGAGGAGAGCGTGTTTTGCCGACCATGGTTTATAAATTATTCGCACATGTCATTTCGCCGAGGAGAAGGCGCTTGGATGAAGTTACTTAACCTACCCTCGATGTACAACTGGCCAATTGATGCATGTCCCACATAGGACGGTAATTTCGCGTCTCCCATTTATTTGCTCGGGCAAATTCCACCGAGCAGAGAGGATGTTTAACGGTTCGTTCAAATTTTGGGAGAACGAGCATCCACGTCTACTTTACCAAGTCGATTTGAATCAAATTTTGAAATATTAGCTTGCCACTTCTTTTTAGATGGAGAGATGATGCTCGAATAATGTGTTTTACATGCTCGCTGCTAGCGATTTACTATATGACAAATAGTTGACCCACTCAAAAACGCGAATCAAACCCAAAATGAAATATCTCGATTCAATGAACTAGCTCGTTCAGTAGGTCAAAATAGTGAACTAAATCCAAAATTGAACACCTCAATCGAGTAGCATGTTGTACAGTGTTATAGTACTCCATGAACATGTTGAAAGTCAAATTAATGAACTTTTTTGATATACGCATATATCTGTTCATGTGTGGATTGCAGACAACATGTTCTCTAATTTAAATATTTGAATGCAAGTTTATATCGAAACATGGTTTATATCAGTCTTTGATGCATAAAACGCGACCTCCCCCTCTCCCGGACTCCTGTTCTCTCTCTCTCTCTCTCTCTCTCTCACTCTCTCGCCGACAATCTTCAATTCTGTCGCACGCATCCGACACAAAAACCTTGTTGGTCCCTCTCCCTTTATCTCTCTCTCTCTCTCTCTCTCTCTCTCTCTCTCTCTCTTTGTGTGTGTGTGGGGGGGTCTTTCTAGTTCGCATTCATATATACACCATCTATAGGTCTTTCTCGCACACTATGTATGATACTCTAGCTAGTCCAAGCTAGATATCTTGGGTGCACTCATCGTACGCACACAAATTCCTTGGCTCTTTGCCCGTAACTCTCTCACGCACCACTATGTCGTCTCGGAGCTCTTCCCCCCTCTCAAACTCTCCATCCACAGGTCACACATACACATGCATATCTCACTGCACTGATAGGCCCATCTAAAACTCTATCTCTCTCCTCGTTCTCTCTCCATCTCACACACACACACACAATCTCATGCCCAGCTAGCCAAGTATGATGGTCTCTCACTCAATTGTAGGCACACGCAGTCCCCTATATGTATATGACTAGCTAATCTTAGTCTCCATCACAAACATGTGCATGGTCTATCTCGATTTCTCTCGGGCACCTTTCTATCGCACACGCACTCCTCGATTCCCACCCATATAGTCCCCTCACAATCTCGAGGGATCTCTATCACAAACACACCCTCTCTCCTCCCCATGCGTCCATGCCATCCATGTGTCCCTCTCGACCTTTTTTCCTTGTTGGCCAGACCTCTATTGGACATGTGCTACAGGGTGTCTCTCTCCGTTGCAAACAATCACACACTAGCTATCTTCGTGTATCTCCTCACCTCGCTTTTCCATCTCGGAGATGCATGCGTGATATGTTCGCATAAGAAACGAAAACACACACTCTCTCTCTAATTTATCATTTGTTGTCACTTTCTCTTTCACACACATACTCTTTTTGCACACTTACTCATTTTCCTTCACACGCACTTGATCTGTCTCGACTGAGGCACTCTCCTCCGTCCATAGCACATAGATTTATTGAAAAGTCAAACATCACAAAGTTTGACCATGTATGTGGAGAAAAAGAATTACATCTAGTACGGCTAACATATACCATTAGATTCACAATGAGATGTAGTTTTGTATGATGTATCTTTGGTATTGTAGATATAAATAACATTTGCGTAAACCTGATCAAAGTTTCCAAAGTTTAACTTCTAAAAAATTTACATGCACTGCATTATCGAGCGGATGGAATATCTCTTTCCCCCTCTCAGCTATCTGACGCACCACTCAGCCTTATCGGGGCTCCTCAATCTCTCTCAAACTTTATTGGTCAGTTTGGTTCGTGACTGACCCTCATGCCTTGATGGCGGTATCGCTGGTGTGGACGTGAGATGTAAAATATTTTTGCTGGCCAGCTTGTGTGGTGTTGAAGCGTTTGGTTCATGCCCGCCAGCAAAGCATCAACGTCCCATCAATCAATCCATGCATCAACTATTTAATGCTAATATCCATCCATGTTGTTTGTTAGCCTCGTGGCCAGACGACCGAGAACGGCCAGCGCTCAAATTGGTCGCTTGGGCCAGGCTACTTGCAGTGTCTGGAGTTCAGCCAGGCTAATTAAAGTGCAAGGGAACCCAGCCCAGGCGGGCTTTCTTTTTCACATGGTAGCAACCAAACAAGCGTGCATGACATCCAGCCACAACCCTAGGCCACGCAAAAGATGCTCATGACGCAAGCCAAACTGACCTTATATCTCCCTGGTTCACACATACACATGTCTCGCTCGCGATCCAACACTCTCCGCCCTTGTTCTCTCTCCATGTGACACGCACCCCCCTAAGTACCATAATCCCTCACTCCATCATCGGCTCTGTTTGGATCCATGGGTTAGAGTTAGTTTGGAGTCAACTAACCCAAAAAGATCCAAACAGGAGGGTTAGTTTAGGTTAGATGCATCTAACCCATCCAAAAAAAACTAACCCATCCAAGAGGTGCTTATTTGGGTTAGTTCTTCTCGGGACCACTAATAAACACTTTTTCCTCTCGCTCTCCCCCCAGCAGATCCCTCCCCACTTCCTCGAAGCTTCTCGTCCTCTCCCTCCCTCCCTCTCGCACCGTGCGTGAAGGTGCCTCGCCGTATCCACGCTCCATCTAACCCTGCCATCCAAACACCTCTTTACTTAGAGTTAGTTCAGGGTTAGAATCTAACTCTAACCTCTAACTGAGTTAGAGTATCCAAACAGGCCATAGGCGCAAGCACTCCCCCTCCTAAGTATGATTATCTCTTACTAGCCATCGTGAACACACGATTGTCTCCTTCCATCCATACGCCTATCTCGATATCTCTCGGGCATCTTCTATCTCACACACACCTTGTCACTCAATCTCCCACCCATATAGTCCCATCACGATCTCTGGGGGATCTCTCTATGACAAACATACACTCTCTCTTCCCCATGTCTGCATTTTCTCCGTACGTCTCTCTCGACCTCTCTCCCTTGTTTGTCAGACCCCTCTTGGTCACGTGCTAGGGGTCTTCCTCTCTCGGTTCCAAACAACCACACACTATCTCCTCACCTTGCCTCCATTGTCGAAGATGCATGTGTGATATGTTTGCATAAGACACGCATGCCTTTTCTCCACTTTCATTGTGTGTTGTCCATGTCTCTTTCACACATGCACACACACTTTTCTCTCTCTCTCTCTCTCTCTCTCTCTCTCTCTCTCTCTCTCTCTATCTCGTTAGGGACTCGGTCACATCCATAAGCATATGGATGTTTTGAAAAGTCAAAACTCAGAAAAGTTTGACCAGGTATATGTGGAGAAAAACATTTACATCTGGAACAATCATTAGATTCATCACAACATGTACTTACTTCATACTATCATTTATCTTTGGTATTGCAGATATAAGTAATTTCTTTATAAACTTGGTCAAAGTTTCAAAAGTTTGACTTAAAAAATGTTGTAACTACATTATCGAACGGAGGGAGTAGCTCTTTCTCTCTCTCTGCTATCTCTCACGGGCCTCCCCTCTCACTCGAACTCTCTATATCGACGGATTATACACTCACTTTGTGTCAGCAGATAGCTCAGATATTGTTTAGTTGACCGGTCAACCAATCAACATGCTGCGTTGTCAGCTCGTGTTCAGATCTTGGTGTGCTGGCCCATGTGGCGGTGGGTGAAAATAAGTAAACTAGAGGGCAAACTTCTTGCACGCTAAGGACGACTCACAAGACAATTCAGCACTGCACGGAGGCATGCATGTATGGCGACTCGCGCACACCCAAAGACACAACACACACCAGCACACGTGTACACGGCGTCGCCGCCGGTTGAGATGGATGGCGAGGCAGCCAACAAGCGGAGGCGGCTCGAGCCAAAACCACATCCGGCGAGCCTGGACTTCATCAGCAGCCTCCCCGACGACATGTTGCTCGTCATCATCGGCCTCCTCCCCACCAAATCTGCCGTGCGGACCGCCCTGCTCTCCCAGCGGTGGTGCCCCCTCTGGCGCTGCGTCCCCCTCAACCTCACCATCGACAGTTGCCTCTGCGACGGGGATTGCAAACGCATGGCCGCAGTCTCCAAGATCCTTTCATCGCACCCTGGGCCAGCCAGACGCCTTGACATCCTCATGTTCAAGACCAACCGCAAGGTCCAACCCAAGTTCGACGAGTGGTTCTTATCCCCCGCCCTAGATCAGCTCGAGGAGCTCAGCTTTGAAGCTGGACGATGTCGCTCTCTGCCGCCGTCCGCGCTCCGCCTCACGCCAACGCTGCGCCACGCCAGCTTCAGCTCCTGCTATCTTCCCCAGATTAATGCCGCGCCCGCCCTTCTTCTCCCTCAACTCAAGCAGCTCGACCTCTTCGACGTTGTCATCTCGAAGAAGGCTATGGAGCACCTGCTCCGCAGTTGTACTGCGCTCGAGTACCTTCTTCTTGAGCAGATCCACGGGTTCATTAGCCTCCACATCGCCTCGATGAATCTCTGATGGATTTATGTGTCTTGCTGGCCCCGCAACAAGACATCAATTGGGAAGAGATCACTCCAGCTGTTCCACGTTATGGTCACTGAGAATGCGCCTTTCCTTGAGAGATTGCTTGTATCGGATCTAGAAGGTCCAACAAAATCAGGGTCATTGACGCTACCAAATTGACAGACATTGGTGTACTCGTCGCCAAATTCTCCAACTC
Source organism: Aegilops longissima (assembly GCA_021605205.1). Taxonomy (NCBI): domain Eukaryota; kingdom Viridiplantae; phylum Streptophyta; class Magnoliopsida; order Poales; family Poaceae; genus Aegilops; species Aegilops longissima. The sequence goes on from CM038677.1 coordinate 61,926,949, forward strand.
TTTATTGGATCCGTAATCGCTCGTGTACAACACTCATCTTCTTCTCCGTCTTCTTGAAATTCACATTTTTAAATTTCTTCTTGATGTATTTACGACCGTCTTCCAGAAAATGATTCCCACAAGCTTGACCCAGTCCATGCGCAAAGTGAAGATCTTAGCACTAAAATCTATCGGACCCAATCTGGATCAAGTTGTTGGCTTCCTTACATGCTTTCCATGCACGGAGAAGCTACTCATCGAGGTGAAACTTCTTTCCTATTAGTAAACGGTAATCACAACGTAGTTCAATTTTTTCGTAATTTTCCCAAATTACGATGACAAGTGTACTGTTCAAAACTACATCTACCCACTGCACCAAAAGAAATGTTTTTAGTATTTTTTTTCTCACGTGATCACCTGCATCATTTTTATGCTGTACTACTATAGTAGCCTAGGCTAGTCATAGTGGAAAGTAACTTAGACTACTCCAGTAACTCTATGGTTACCCTAAGGGCAAGTACTACCTCCGTCCTGGTTTACTCTTCCAATTTTGTAGTATCAAAATTTGACCATAGATTTAATCGACAAAATGTTAATGCATGTCACTAAGAACTATACCGTTGGATTCAGTATTTGAACATAATTTCAAATGGTGTAATTTTAGTGACATGCATTGGCATTTTCTTAGGTAAATCTATGGTCAAAATTTTATACTAAATTGAGTAGTATTCCCTCCGTCCCAAAATTCTTGTCTTACATTTGATTAGATACGGATGTATCTAACACTAAAATGTAACTAGATACGTCCGTATTTAGACAAATTTAAAACAAGAGTTTTGGGACGGAGGGAGTACAAAAGTGGGCTATGTAGGCCAAAACACGTGCCAAATTCACTTGTGATGCATTTGGCATCGATGCCCCTCCATTGCTCACCTGGTGCCCCAATCTGGATCACCTACTTTGCTCCGGTGCCAAATTAACTCACGCAATGAAAAAACACTGCATGGGAGAGAGAGAGGACCAAGGCAATAAAAAACACTTGTTTGGGAGAGTGAGAGGCTGGTGTAGTTGGTTTGATTGATTTGTTTATACATGTGGGTCTGTGTGCACATCAGTGTCAACTCTCTCACATCGCGAGAGTGGTGCCAAAATCTTTTGATTTGACATCGATGCGTATTATGTGGCATACTTTTGTGAAATATGGCATCGGCCACATAGTGGAAGGCAACAAATGCCCAAGCTCTTCACGTGCTCCTAGTTAAATGAGAGGAAACAGAAAGATAGAGAGAGAGAGGGAGAGAGAGAGAGTGAAACAATATCACTAGCCAGCCAACCCTATCGTATGAGCGAATGATATTGGTACCTCTTGATGACACGGCAATCTTATGCAGCCAGCTGCTCTAATATGTTCTCTTCTTTTGAGATAAAAAAAGACCCGAAAGTGAAAATGTGCTGCACTATAACAATCTCATCGAATGCCTTGATCTCCATCTTACAGAAATTGATTTGATCGACTACCGAGGCAGCACATCTAAGATTAAATTGGCCAGGTTCTTTATTCTGGAGGCAAGTGTGCTCAAGGTAATGAGGTTTGGCGTTCTCTGGTGCAACAATGAATGGTGTGCTGATCACCACAAGCGTCTAAGCCTAAATGACAAAGTCTCCGCAGAAGCTGAATTTGTTTTTGAAACATCAAGTGGCCAGAGACTCGAAAACTTATTTGCCCATTAGTGACTTGTCGTATGTGGATTTTAGTTTGTACAATAACGCTGCATCCACCTAAAGTAACGAAAGTTCTTACGTAAACTTCCTAGTAATTCCCTCTTCCTAGGTGCAGCATTACTCCTAACATTTGTAATATCAGTTTGAAACTTGTAATATTGTCGTGTCCTATTCCTGCGTTTTCAAAATCCTGCGAATCAAACAGGTCCTGAGTTGGTGATGATGTTGTGCCTCCCATCTTTCACCAATAGCCGTCGGATCTAGATCTGGCGCATACAAACCAAGCTTCTCCATTTTTGCAAAAAGATGCCCGCACTTGTTCCCTATTTACAAACAACTCCTTGTCTCTCACAATCTGCCTTATCTCCTCCCCACCACATCTAGAAGGCCGTGGAAAAAAATCTGGCGCGATGGCCGCTGCCGGAGCCGTCCACCCCCAATCTTGGTGTTCCGTGCAATGCACGGGCATCTACGCACGGGAAATTATGTCGAACAGGGCTAGTTGTAAGCAGGCTACCTCTACAGCCATGATGATAGTGACTGCAGATGGTGAGGCTGACTATGGTATGCCGAACACGGCGCCTATACTCAGGTGTCATCTTCGGCGCAGGGTCTTGTCACTTCACTATGAGGAGCAGCACGTAATAATTTGACCAACGGGTAGTACAATTCTAGTACTCCTAGGAGTACTACATTGGTAGTACTACTACTAGTACTAGTAGCACCACCGTCTAGATTTAGGAGTACTACCACGTCCATCTGGATTTTAGTATTTGACTAGCAATATCTAGTAATGCATATCACAAAAAATGTACTACTCCCTCTGTAAATAAATACTATGGCGACAGCCTCTTCGACGCACTGGTGGCCTGGCCTGGATCGCCGCCGCCGTCACGCGGAGAATGTCCACCTCGAGATCGCTCGCCAAGTGCAAGTGTTCTGGCGCAGCAAGACACCATCGACATAATCACCCATGTCTCGCCGCATGCAAGAGGAGGACGATAGGACGCTGGCCTTCTTGGACCGCAGGGCAACCTTGGACGGCACTGTTCAGAAGCACGTTGAGCTCTCCGCCAAAGCCGCTGCTCCTCACACGTCGGTTGGTGACCCGGCGCACTAGGGCGTGAGGATGTCGTTGATGGATCCGTATGTATTTTTATCTTTCCGTCAAATCCATGTAGTAGTATATGATACTACAGTAATTATCTTACCTTTGGCATCAACTTCATAATTTTCGTACGTACTCCATGCATGAACGGCGCCAGAACCAAACTTCTCATTACTCTATCGATCGCGCCATGGAGCAGAACCAAATTTTACAAGTTACGAGTTCAAAAGGAAAAGCATGCCGTGTTCGCGTCGCACCCCCACACGGTTGGTCCGGCACGCCGCTCAAGCGGGAATGCGTGCGGTGTTGCATTTTCACTTACAAGTGGGACCGTAGTTGAGCAAACCGACTATCGGCAAACCCCCATCCCGCCCACCGCGCGATGGCTGAGAAAACAGGAGGGAGAAGAGATGGTTGTAGCATTGTAACACCCCGGAAGTAACTTTCCATATTTGTAACTCCAACTCTTGCCATTTTCGGCATTGATATATGATATTCCCTCCGTGGTTGGGTTTTTCCTATTTTTGCATTTTGTTCATGTCATGCATTTTATATCATGCCATCATGTGCATCGCATTTGCATACGTGTTCGTCTCATGATTCCGAGCATTTTTCCCGTTGTCCGTTTTGCAATCCGGCACTCCTATCTCCCCCGGCGGTCCCTTTTACGTTTTTCCGTGTGCGGGTATTAAACCTTCTCGAAATGGACCGAGGTTTGTCTAGTGGCCTTGGTATACCACCCGTAGACCACCGGTCAAGTTTCGGGTCATTTGGAGCTCGTTTGGTACTCCAACGGTTAACCGCACTCTCGCAAAGGCCTCTTTTAAGTTGCAGCCCAACACCCTTCAAAACAGCCCAATAACCCATCTAAGTCACTTCCATGCTCTCCGTCGTTCGATCACGATCGTGTGGCAAAAACTACACCTCATTTGGACTCTCCTAGCTCCTCTATGCCTATTTAAACACCTCACGAAAAATCCGGATCATTCCACCCCAAACCCTAAAATTTGCCCTCCGCGCGCGACACGTCCGGCGAGCAGACGCGTCCGCCCGCCGCCGCCCGCCAACCGGGCTGCCACGTCAACCGCCCGCGCCCCACATCGCCGCCCAGCCCGCGCCATGGGCCCAATGGCTGCCCTCGGGCGGACGCCGCCAGCTTGAGCGCCCGCCGCCGCCACGGCGAAGCCGCCGCCCGGCCCGCGCCGCCGCCGCCCTCGCCGGCACACGCCGCCCTTGTGAACCGGCCGCCGCCTCACTCCAGCCGCCGCCAGCCATAGCCGCCCGGCGCCCGGCGCCTCGCCGCCGCCGGCCCCACTCCGGCCGACCCCGCCGGCGCCTCCTCCTCCCTCCGGCGAGCCCGCGCGAGCAGCCGCCGCCCTCGTCCGATCCCGGCCAGATCCGACCTCGGGCCGCGCGCCGCCGTTGACTTCTTCCCCTCTCGTTTTCTTCTAAGTGTTAACTCTGATGATATTTTGTGTCATTTTCTTCATGCTATATCTTTGCATCTGTAGGTCCATTTTGCGCGTATAATATATCAAAATGTTCGTCTCGAAGAGTAGATCATTTCATCTCATTGCATCATTTTCATTTGAGCTCATCTCGATGCCCGAAATGCTGTTGGAAGAGTGCTATGTGATGTTAGTTTCTGTTTCTTAACAGAACTTGCACTTTTGTTATTTTTGCCATGATTATTGTGTGCACCCTATGGATTTGAGTCCTACATGTGTTTTGTAATATGCCATGCCATCTTTCCAGGGGTGTATGCCGTGTATTTTTGTGATCTATGTGGTGACTAGCACAAGCATGCAAAGTAGGTGTCCTGATGTTGCTGATTTCAGCCCTGTTTTAGCTGATTTTGATGCCATGTTAACTTGATGATACCGAGAGATCTATGCATATTTTGAGATACTTCAGTAAGGATGTTTTGTAAAGCATGTCTTGCTCTATCCATCCATGCCCTTGTTTGCAATTATGGAGTGCCATAGCTTGAGTCAATCGAGCTCTACTTTTGCTATCAAATGTTTCCTGGCAGATTGTTTACAGGTTATTCAATTTTGCCAAGCTTGTTGTGGTTGATCCGTATATGCTATGTTATTGTTCTTGCCATGTATGTATTCTATGTCATGTCTTCTTGATGTATGTATGCTTAGTTTATCATATAAGGCTCTGTAGTGAGTGCATTAAGCTTGTAAACATGCCTACTTGTTATCAGTTTTTGACATGCCATGTTGCTGAATCTGTTAACGAAACTTTCAATATTGACATGGGTGTTACTATATTTTCTGATCCTTTTTGGCTTATGGTCAGTAAGGGACTTTTGATCTATGCTTTGAGTAGATTCATGCCATGCCATGTTTTGCTATTTTAAGTTCATGTAGCATGTAGTTTTCTTGCTCTGAACATTGCAACCTGATGCTGTTTTTGCCATGTCCAGACTGATATTTTGTGCACTTTTGCCATGCTTGTTTGAACCTGTTATGATGTGAACTAGCCGTAGCTCAGTGCTCATCTTTTGTCGACCATCCTGTGTAGATCACTGCCATGTGCTTTTTTGATACGTTTGGGTGCAGTAGCTTAATTAATTGTTGCTTGCTAAGTGGCATCATGCTGTTAATGGCAGATTTGTGCCATTCTTGTTTTGCTTGTCATTTCCAAACCGTGCATCCGTTTCCGGTGATCTTTATATCGATTTCAACCGAAATCATCTCATCTTTCCATTGGCATAATTGGTTTGCCAAGTTGATGCCTGGTTCATCATTTTCCTTCCGGCCTTTATACGCATTGCATATCACATCCCGCATATCATGTCATGTTTTGCATCATGTTGATTGTGCATTGCACCGTGATTTATTGTGGTTCCTTTGTTTGTGTTGTTGCTTTGGGTAGAGTCGGGAGACGAGTACGTGAACGAGGAACCTGTTGAGAACGCTTACGAGGATCAAGCTTTCGACAACTCTGAGAACATTGCAGGCAAGATGACCATACCCTCGAAATCACTTCTATCTTTGCTATGCTAGTTGCTCGCTCTTTTGCTATGCCTATGCTGCGATGCCTACCACTTGCTATATCATTCCACCCATATTGCCATGTCAGCCCCTAACCATCCTTTTCCTAGCAAACCGTTGATTGGCTATGTTACCGCTTGCTCAGCCCTCTTATAGCGTTGCTAGTTGCAGGTGAAGCTGAAGTTTGTTCCTTGTTGGAACATGGAGATGTTGTTCCTTTTTGGAACATGTTTACTTGTTGGGGTTATCACAATATATATATCTGCTATAATTTAATACATCTATATATTTGGTAAAGGGTGGAAGGCTTGGCCTTATGCACAGTGTTTTGTTCCACTCTTGCCACCCTAGTTTCCGTCATACCGTGTTATGTTCCTTGATTTCGTGTTCCTTACACGGTTGGGTGATTTATGGGACCCCTTGACAGTTCGCTTTGAATAAGACTCGTCCAAAAAGGCCCAACATTGGTTTTACCATTTGCCACCTAAGCCTTTTCCCCGGTTTTCGCGAGCCCGAGGGTCATCTTTATTTTAACCCCGGACCAGTGCTCCTTCGAGTGCTGGCCCGAACCGAAACGCTCAGGGGCCACCACGGGAAACTCGAGGCTTGGTTTTACTCGTAGCCTGTCTCATCCGGATGTGCCACGAGAACGAGATATGTGCAGCTCCTATCGGGATTTGTCGGCACAATCGGGTGGCTTTGCTGGTCTTGTTTTATTGCTGTCGAAATGTCTTGTAGTCCGGGATTCGAGATTGATCGGGTCTTCCCGGTAGAAGGAATATCCTTCGTTGACCGTGAGAGCTTATAATGGGCTAAGTTGGGACACCCTGCAGGTAATATCTTTCAAAGCCGTGCCAGCGGTTATGAGGCGATGGGAATTTGTTAATGTCCGTTGTAGAAAACCCGAAGTTGACCTCAATTTAAAATACACATCAACCAAGTGTGTAACCGTGATGGTCTCTTCTCGTGGAGTCCGGAAGTGAACACGGTGTTGGAGTTATGTCGGCGTAAGTAGTTCAGATCACTTCTTGATCGCTACTAGCTTCACGTCCGTGCTTTGCTTCTCTCCTCGCTCTCTTTTGCGATGTAGCCACCATATATGCTAGTCGCTGCTGCAGCTCCACTTTACTACCCTGTCCTTCCTATAAGCTTAAATAGTCTTGATCTCGCTGGTGTGAGATTGCTGAGTCCCGTGACTCACGAGATACTTCCAAAACAGTTGCAGGTTCCGATGAGGCCAAGCGGTGATTCAACCGAGCTCAAGTGGGAGTTCGACGAGGAACGTGGTCGTTACTATGTGTCTTTTCCTGATGATCGTGAGTGGTGCCCAGTTGGGACGATTCGGGATCTGTAGCATTTGGGGTATCTTCTTTTATTTTGGTTCCGTAGTCGGACCTTGAGTGTACTCAATGATGGATGTTTATTTATGTACTGTGTGAAGTGGCGATCGTAAGCCAACTATGTATCTCTTTCCTTATTTATTACATGGGTTGTGTGAAGATTACCTCACTTGCGACATTGCTTTCAATGCGGTTATGCCTCTAAGTCGTGCCTCGACACGTGGGAGATATAGCCGCATCGGGGCGCTACAAGTTGGTAATCGAGCCTTCCCGACTTAGGAGCCCCTACTTGATTGTTTGTCATGGCGTTGTTGAGTCTAGAATGGAAAATGTTTTGAGTCTTAGGATTATATATATCGGAGAGTAGGATTCTTTTACTCCCCAGTCCTTCGTCGCTCTGTGAGGTCTCCCGACGAGAGTTTTGACTCTTCTCTCCTCAAATTTCACTAAATTTTTTTTAGGATCACGTGGGTATCTTGGAATCGTTTCGATGGTTTTGTGACGAGAACATTGTTCTTGGTGCCTCGACATTTAGGGGTTGTGGCGGTGTCCCGGGAGTTGAGCTCCGAGGTGTTGTCGCCACAATTTTATCGTTGCAGCCTCGAATACATGAGTTTTACCGACATCGAAATCTCTTTTGTGCGCTTGTTGGTGAGATAACCCCGATAGCCCAATCTCGTGGCGAAAAGGGAGTATTGCCATGACTTGTATAACGGATGTTTTTCAAGGTCGAGGTACACGATTTCCGAGGATTTCTTGGTTATGTGTTGACGGATGGATACAAATAGATCTAGGTATTGTTAGTTTGGGTGATATATTTTGTGTCCCTGTATCCCCAACACCAGATTGCATAACCAGAAAGTTTCGGAGTTTATAGGTGGGAATTCTAGTAGCTTACGGGATATTCTTTCCGATGGATGTATGATTTGAGATTGGGGTTCGACGTCTAGTGGTCCGCCCATTCACGGTCGATTTACAGTGGTCGCGAGACGCCTTAAAGAATCCTTGGCTATGCTGATTCGGGACGCCTTGTTTGTCATTCGTGACGTCCGCTATACGTCGTGTCCGTGTGGGCCCCACCACGAACACTTTGGGCGTAAATCTCTATCATGTGTTTGTTCCGCTCATTCTAGCAAGCCAATCTTTTGTTTTCAGCCAGATATTCGAATTGTTTCTAAGATGATGTTGTTTCCATATCTTTATCTAAGTGGCTTCTCACCTTAATGGACGTGTGATGTTTAACTTTGGAATTCATTCGCTCATTCTTGTTCAATGTTTATTGTGAAGACTATATGTTGCAATTTCTATCCGTTGATTCTACTTATCTATTTGTCTATCAAAGGACTAACGGATGTCACCCTCTTCAGATGGCTCCGCCAACGCCGTCAATCCGGATCGCAATGATGGGGATCACCAACCCTCCACCTCCACCTCCACCTCCGCCTCCGAGGCCCGGCAAGCTATCATGGCAGCCACCAATGCCAATGCTCGATGATTTTGCAGCTCTTGCAAGAACGCACTCAGGGCAAGGCAATCAAGGAATCAAGGTCAAGGCAGCAATCAGCCACACTTTGCTACTCTCGCCGGTTCCTCGCTAATCAGCCAAGTCTTTCGGTTTACGTGTCGAGGCCACAGACGCCGACGATTGGTTAGTGGACATCTGCAAGCATTTTGATTGTAGCAATGTCGCACCGAGGACTTTGTCAAGTTTGCATCGCTTCAACTCAAGGATCAAGCTGCCGAGTGGTACCAAAGAATACAAAGATTCCAGAGGAGGTCGTGTCATTACAGGATGAGTTCCGCCGTGATTTCGAGCTCATCACATTCAAAAGTGTTGTTGAGAGCAAGCGTGAGGAGTTCCGCAATCTCAAGCAGGCAATATGTCTGCTCTATCAATACAATATCCAGTTCGAAGCTCGCTCGCTTTGCTAAGCAAGACGTACCTAATGAGAAGAGTATGATCTATCAATTCAGAGGTGGTCCGAGAGAAGATCTGCAATTAGCTCTTGTGCTTTTGAGCCGATAAGTATGATGATTTCTACAACATGGCTCAAGCAAGAAGCTGCCCAGCTCAAATGTGAGGCTTCTAAGAAGAGAATCGGGGATGCAGTTCAGTCTTCTTCTTCCTCTCAAGTGGCAGCTAAGCAGCAGAAGTTTTACCTTCCTCCTCCTCCGTTCCGTCGGCCTTATCGCAGAAGAACTCAGTGGCCGTGGATCTTCCCACCCACCCAACCCAAGCTATCGAACAAGTCTAATTCTCAAGCTCCAAGGTCAAGTGCTCCTTACCACCGTCTCATCTCGAGTGACTTGCAACAAATGTCGTGAAAGGTCACTATGCGAACAAGTGCTTCAACCAGAGGCGCCTTCCGCCTCCTCCTCCGTGAAATCTTCCAGCAATGCAAAGGTCAAGCATAATCCAAAGCATGCCAAGGTCAATATGATGAATGCAGCTCAAGCGGAGAATCTTCCGATGTGTTAATGGGTAATCTCTCGCTTAATGATATTCCCGCAAAAGTCTTATTTGATACCGGTGCATCGCATTCTTTCATGTCATATCCTTTTGCATCAAGCACAATTTTGATACTGAGGCATTACCTAAAGCAATGCAAGTTATTTCTCCGGCTAAGCGTTTGAGATCTACCATGTTGGTTCCAAATGTCGGTATCAAGATGGGCGATTATAGATTTCTGCTAAACCAATTGTTCTTGGTGACTCGGACATTGATCTTATTCTCGGAATGGATCGCTTTATCAGCACAAAGCTCAGCTTGATTGTGCTGCTGTGGAAATTCAATTGACTCACTCTTCTAATGATGTGATCATCTATGCCGCCGTGATGAAACCATTCGGTTGTTTTCTCTCAATGAGAAGGGCGAACTGAATGCTATCTCTCGATTCCATCGTTTGTGAGTACCAAGATGTCTTTCCGAAGAGCTTCCGGTATGCCTCCTCATCGCCGCTTGAGTTCAGTTATCGATCTTGAGCCCGCATCGAACCCGCTTGCAAGCGTCCATACAAGCTTGGACCCGATGAGCTGAAGGAATTGAAGAAGCAGCTCGATGAACAAGAGCGTCTGGTTTGATCGGACGAGTTCATCTCCTTGGGGTTGTGGTGTTCTTTTGTCCGAAGAAGGATGGCACGGACCGACTTTGCGCCGATTACCGTCCATTGAATAAGAAGACAATCAAGAACAAGTATCCACTTCCCAACATCAATGAGCTTTTCGAGCAACTCAAAGGCGCTACTGTGTTCTCCAAGCTTGACCTTCAGATGGGGTATCATCGATTCGCATTCGTGAACAAGATATTCCCAAGACAGATTCGAACAAGCTTTGGTTCTTATGAATATACTTGTCATGTCTTTCGCCTTGTCAATGCTCCTCCAACTTTCTCTCGGATGATGAACTTCATATTCAACCCCTACACCAATGAATTCGCCTTGGTCTATCTTGATGATATTTTGGTCTTTCCAAGAATAAGAAGGATCATGCCAAACATTTGCGATTGGTGCTAGACAAGCTGAGAGAGTATCAATTCTATGCTAAGTTCTCCAAATGTGAATTTTGGCTTGATGAAGTGCTTTATCTTGGTCATATCATCTCCGCCAAGGGCATCGCTAAATCCCGAGAAGGTGTCCGCAATTGTGAATTGGGAACCTCCTCGGAATGTCAAGCAGCTCCATGATTTTCTTGGTCTTGCAAGCTATTGCGAAGATTCGTTGAGAACTTCTCCAAGATTGCAAAGCCTCTTTCCAACCTCCTCCGAAGCATGTGAAGTATGTCGGTCTCCCGAGTGTGACGTTGCTTTCAATACTCTCAAAGAGAAACTCGTCACAGCTCTGCCTTGACTCCTCCGATGAATCCAAGCCATTTGAAGTTTTCGTGATGCTTCTCTTCAAGGTCTCGGTCTGTGTTAATGCAAGAGAAGAGAGTTGTGGCTTATACCTCTCGCCAGTTGAAGCCCAACGAAAAGAACTACCCCACTCACGATCTTGAGTTGGCGGCAGTTGTCCATGCATTGATTACGTGGAGACATCTCTTGTTAGGAAGGAAAGTGGACATTTTCACCGATCACAAGAGTCTCAAGTACATCTTCACTCAGCCGAACCTCAACCTCAGGCAGACTCGATGGGTCGAAATGATTCAAGAGTACAACCCAATTATTGAATATACTCCGGCAAGGCCAATGTCATTGCAGATGCTTTGAGCAGAAAGCTTATCGCAATGCCTAATCCTCAAGCCCTTTCACCGGATCTCTGTGAAGCTTTCCGCAAGCTGAATCTTCAAGTTGTTCCTCAAGGCTTTCTTGCCAACCTCATAGTCTCTCCTACTTTGGAAGATCAGATTCGTGAGGCTCAACTTCTGGATACCATGGTGAAAAAGGTGAAACGTGGTATCGACAAGGGCATTTCCAAGTACAAGTGCTTCCACGTTGATGACAAAGACACTCTTTTCTTTGAGGACCGGATTGTGGTTCCTAAGGGTGATCTGCGAAAAGTCATTATGAACGAGGCTCACAATTCGCTTCTATCCATTCATCCTGGAAGTACGAAGATGTACCATGACCTCAAGCAGTCATATTGGTGGACTCGAATGAAGCGAGAAATTGCTCAATTCGTGAATGAGTGTGATGTCTGCAGAAGAGTGAAAGCAGAACACCAAAGACCAGCTGGTCTCCTCCAACCTCTTGCTATTCCAGAATGGAAGTTTGATCATATCGAGATGGACTTCGTGACTGGTTTTCCAAAGTCAAAGCGTGGAAATGATGCTATCTTCGTTGTCATTGACAAGCTTACTAAAGTGGCTCATTTTCTTCCTATCAAAGAATCCATCACAGCAGCTCGGTTGGCGAGCTATACACCTCCGAGATTGTCTCCTTGCACGGCATTCCACAAGTGATCTCTTCGACCGTGGCAGCATTTTTACCTCCAAGTTTTGGGATTCTTTTGAAGGCCATGGGCACCAACATTCGCTTCAAAGACAGCTTTCCATCCTCAAACAAGTGGCCAAGTCGAGCGAGTAAATCAAATCCTTGAAGATATGCTCGGGCTTGTGTCATTTCTTTTGGTATGAAGTGGGAAGATTATCTTCCATATGCCGAGTTCTCCTACAACAACAGCTTCCAAGCGAGTTCGGGCAAGGCCCCATTCGAAATTCTCTATGGCAGAAAGTGCCGTACTCCTCTCAATTGGGCTGAGAGAGGTGAACGCCAACTTCTTGGCAATGACTTGATCACGTATGTAAGAAATGTGCAAGGTCATTCGTGAGAATCTCAAAGCCGCATAATCGCGCCAAAGAGCTATTATGATGATAGGCACCGTGATGTGGCTTTTGAAATCGGAGACCATGTCTACCTCCGCGTCTCTCAATGAAAGGCACTCGTCGCTCGGTATCAAAAGGAAGCTTGCCCCTAGATACGTGGGTCCTTTCAAGATCATTGGCAAAAGAGGCGATCTCGCCTATCAACTTGAGCTTCCATCCAACTTTGCAAACGTGCGATGTGTTTCACGTGTCACAGCTTCGCAAGTGCTTCAAGACTCCTGAACGCACTATCAACTTCAAGAGATTGACCTTCAAGAAGATCTCTCTATCATGAGCACCCGCTGCTATTCTTGAAGAAACCGAGCGCAAGACTCGCAACAAGTCAATCAAATTCCTGAAAGTAAAGTGGTCACACCATTCCACCGAGAAGCTACCCGGGGCGCGAGGCTCACCTCCGTTCGAATATCCGGAGTTCTTTCAGTCCTAGATCTCGGACGAGATCATCTTGTAGTGGTGGAGTGTTGTAACACCCGGAAGTAACTTTCCATATTTGTAACTCCAACTCTTGCCATTTTCGCATTGATATATGATATTCCTCCGTGGTTGGGTTTTTCCTCTTTTGCATTTTGTTCATGTCATGCATTTTATATCATGCCATCATGTGCATCGATTTGCATACGTGTTCGCCTCATGATTCCGAGCATTTTTCCGTTGTCCGCTTTTGCAATCCGCACTCCTATCTCCCGGCGGTCCCTTTTACGTTTTTCCGTGTGCGGGTATTAAACCTTCTCGAAATGGACCGAGGTTTGTCTAGTGGCCTTGGTATACCACCGTAGACCACCGGTCAAGTTTCGGTCATTTGGAGCTCGTTTGGTACTCCAACGGTTAACCGCACTCTCAAGAAAGGCCTCTTTTAAGTTGCAGCCCAACACCCTTCAAAACAGCCCAATAACCCATCTAAGTCACTTCCATGCTCTCCGTCGTTCGATCACGATCGTGGGGTAAAACTACACCTCATTTGGACTCTCCTAGCTCCTCTATGCCTATTTAAACACCTCCCAAAAATCCGGATCATTCCACCCCAAACCCTAAAATTTGCTCCTCCACGCGCCGACACGTCCGGGCGAGCTGGACGCGTCCGCCCGCCGCCGCCAACTGAGGCTGCCACGTCAACCGCCCGGCGCCCATATCGCCGCCCACGCTGCCCACGGGCCAGCCGGCCTCCGGCCCGGCGACGCGCCGCCGCCTTCGCCCGGCGCCGCCGCCTCGGCGCATCCCGCCGCCCGGCCCAAGGCCGCCGCCCGGCCGCCTCCCTCCGCCGCCCGCCGCCGCCCTCGCCGGCCGGCACTGGCCGCCTTGCCTGGGCCGCCCGCCTCGCCTGCCGCGCCAGCGCCGCCCGCCGCCTCGGCGCCTCGCCGCCTGCCCGGCCCGCCCGCCCGACCCGCCCGCCTCCTCCTCCCTCCGGCGAGCTCACATGAGCAGCCCCGCCTCGTCCGATCCGGCCAGATCCGACCTCGGGCAGCGCGCCGCCGTGACTTCTTCCCCTCTCGTTTTCTTCTAAGTGTTAACTCGATGATATTTTGTGTCATTTTCTTCATGCTATATCTTTGCATATGTAGGTCCATTTTATGCGTATAATATATCAAAATGTTCGTCTCAAGAGTAGATCATTCCATCTCATTGCATCATTTTATTTTGAGCTCATCTTGGTGCCCGAAATGCTGTTGGAAGAGTGCTATGTGATGTTAGTTTCTGTTTCTTAACAGAACTTGCACTTTTGTTATTTTTGCCATGATTATTGTGTGCACCCTATGGATTTGAGTCCTACATGTGTTTTGTAATATGCCATGCCATCTTTCCAGGGGTGTATGCCATGTATTTTTGTGATCTATGTGGTGACTAGCACAAGCATGCAAAGTAGGTGTCCTGATGTTGCTGATTTCAGCCCTGTTTTAACTGATTTTGATGCCATGTTAACTTGATGATACCGAGAGATCTATGCATATTTTGAGATACTTCAGTAAGGATGTTTTGTAAAACATGTCTTGCTCTATCCATCCATGCCCTTGTTTGCAATTATGGAGTGCCATAGCTTGAGTCAATCGAGCTCTACTTTTGCTATCAAATGTTTCCTGGCAGATTGTTTACAGGTTATTCAATTTTGCCAAGCTTGTTGTGGTTGATCCGTATATGCTATGTTATTGTTCTTGCCATGTATGTCTTCTATGTCATGTCTTCTTGATGTATGTATGCTTATTTTATCATATAAGGCTCTGTAGTGCGTGCATTGAGCTTGTAAACATGCCTACTAGTTATCAGTTTTTGACATGCCATGTTGCTGAATCTGTTAACGAAACTTTCGATATTGACATGGGTGTTACTATATTTTCTGATCCTTTTTGGCTTATGGTCAGTAAGGGACTTTTGATCTATGCTTTGAGTAGATTCATGCCATGCCATGTTTTGCTATTTTAAGTTCCTGTAGCATGTAGTTTTTTTGCTCTGAACATTGCAACCTGATGCTGTTTTTGCCATGTCCAGACTGATATTTTGTGCACTTTTGCCATGCTTGTTTGAACCTGTTATGATGTGAACTAGCCGTAGCTCAGTGCTCATCTTTTGTCGAGCATCCTGTGTAGATCAATGCCATGTGCTTTGTTGATACGTTTGGGTGCAGTAGCTTAATTAATTGTTGCTTGCTAAGTGGCATCATGCTGTTAATGGCAGATTTGTGCCATTCTTGTTTTGCTTGTCATTTCCAAACCGTGCATCCGTTTCCGGTGATCTTTATATCGATTTCAACCGAAATAATCTCATCTTTCCAGTGGCATAATTGGTTTGCCAAGTTGATGCCTGGTTCATCATTTTCCTTCCGGAGCGCACATACGCATTGCATATCACATCCCGCATATCATGTCATGTTTTGCATCATGTTGATTGTGCATTGCACCGTGATTTATTGTGGTTCCTTTGTTTGTGTTTTTGCTTTGGGTAGAGTCAGGAGACGAGTACGTGAACGAGGAACCTGTTGAGAACGCTTACGAGGATCAAGCTTTCGACAACTCTGAGAACATTGCAGGCAAGATGACCATACCCTCGAAATCACTTCTATCTTTGCTATGCTAGTTGCTCGCTCTTTTGCTATGCCTATGCTGCGATGCCTACCACTTGCTATATCATGCCACCCATATTGCCATGTCAGCCCCTAACCATCCTTTTCCTAGCAAACCGTTGATTGGCTATGTTACCGCTTGCTCAGCCCTCTTATAGCGCTGCTAGTTGCGGTGAAGCTGAAGTTTGTTCCTTGTTGAACATGGAGATGTTGTTCCTTTTGGAACATGTTTACTTGTTGGGGTTATCACATATATATATATATCTGCTATAATTTAATACATCTATATATTTGGTAAAGGGTGGAAGGCTCGGCCTTATGCCCGTGTTTTGTTCCACTCTTGCCACCCTAGTTTCCGTCATACCGTGTTATGTTCCTTGATTTCGCGTTCCACGGGTTGGGTGATTTATGGGACCCCTTGACAGTTCGCTTTGAATAAGACTCGTCCAGCAAGGCCCAACATTGGTTTTACCATTTGCCACCTAAGCCTTTTCCCCCGGGTTTTCGCGAGCCCGAGGGTCATCTTTATTTTAACACCCCCCCCCCCGGACCAGTGCTCCTTCGAGTGCTGGCCCGAATCGAGCCGCCTGCGGGGCCACCATGGGGAAACTCGAGGCTTGGTTTTACTCGTAGCCTGTCTCATCCGGATGTGCCCTGAGAACGAGATATGTGCAGCTCCTATCGGGATTTGTCGGCACAATCGGGTGGCTTTGCTGGTCTTGTTTTATTGCTGTTGAAATGTCTTGTAGTCCGGGATTCCGAGATTGATCGGGTCTTCCCGGTAGAAGGAATATCCTTCGTTGACCGTGAGAGCTTATAATGGGCTAAGTTGGGACACCCTGCAGGTAATATCTTTCAAAGCCGTGCCCGCGGTTATGAGGCAGATGGGAATTTGTTAATGTCCGTTGTAGAAAACCCGGTTGACCTCAATTTAAAATACACATCAACCGCGTGTGTAACCGTGATGGTCTCTTCTCGGCGGAGTCCGGGAAGTGAACACGGTGTTGGAGTTATGTCTGACGTAAGTAGTTCAGGATCACTTCTTGATCGCTACTAGCTTCATGTCCGTGCTTTGCTTCTCTCCTCGCTCTCTGTTACGATGTAGCCACCATATTATGCTAGTCGCTTGCTGCAGCTCCACTTTACTACCCTGTCCTTCCTATAAGCTTAAATAGTCTTGATCTCGCTGGTGTGAGATTGCTGAGTCCCGTGACTCACGGATACTTCCAAAACAGTTGCAGTTCCGATGAGGCGGTGCAGGTGATTCAACCGAGCTCAAGTGGGAGTTCGACGAGGAACGTGGTCGTTACTATGTGTCTTTTCCTGATGATCAGAGTGGTGCCCAGTTGGGACGATTCGGGATCTGTAGCATTTGGGGTATCTTCTTTTATTTTGGTTCCATAGTCGGACCTTGAGTGTACTCAATGATGGATGTTTATTTATGTATCGTGTGAAGTGGCGATCGTAAGCCAACTATGTATCTCTTTCCTTATTTATTACATGGGTTGTGTGAAGATTACCTCACTTGCGACATTGCTTTCAATGCGGTTATGCCTCTAAGTCGTGCCTCGACACGTGGGAGATATAGCCGCATCGGGGGCGTTACAAGCATGGACTCCAAGAAAATTGGTGTCGGATGGGACTCGTGTGGGTGGCGTGTGCCGTACTGCTAGACGTGAATGCTAGTTATGGCCCATGCCACCTCACTATATCGAGCCTATATCGAGGTATGTAGAACAAATTTCCTGCAGTCCATGCTTAGCACTCCTGTATCTCTCTTCTCAGCCAGCCAGCGGACGCGCGGAGCCCATCGTCTGTTTGCTCACATGCGGTCCCACATGTCAGTGAAAACGCAAGCGGACCCACTGAACCTGCACATCTTTCACCTCGACGTGCTAGTGATGAAAAACAAATCCAAGAAAGATCTTCGGTGGCCGCTTTTGGAGTTACTCAGGAGTAGTGAGATTCTATTTACAGTTTAACCCAAGATGCACATCTCGTGGCTTCAACTACCACTCTATTTTCTTTCATGACACGACCTGGATGCTGGATGTCCCACGTGTCGGCAAAAGGAGGAAGAACCCACCAAATCTTCTACAGTTGTGCTCTCGGATTAGACTAGTTGTGCTAACTTAAAATTTTATTAGGTACTCCTCCGCTCCAAAATACTTGACTTCCATTTGTCCAAAAATGGATGTACCTATATACTAAAACATGTCTAGATACATATATATTTTGACAAATAGAAGGCATGTATTGTGCAATGGAGGGAGTAGAATGGATGCAAGTTTTTGTATTGGGAAGAAGAGTACATCCATATATTGATAGAGCGCAATTTAGTAGATGTTCTATCACTTTTAGCTAGCACAGAGGCTATAGATGAGATTAGTGCACTTGTTGATAGTCCTACTTGGCATGCGTGTTGCTGCTTAGACGCAGAGAAAAACGGACCGGAGGGAGTACTAGAATAGAGGCTAGACATGAGACTAGATGCAAGGAAGCAACGTCTACTTCTTTACACTCGAAGAAGAAAGAAGCACGCAAGATCGAGCCTCCGCAGATCAACAATGAATGCATCGAGAAGGCACTAATCCAACTTACAGGAGTAGTAAAATGTATTCTTGTGGTTCTTGTTTTCTTTGGTCTTGCTTTTCTAGTCAAAATTATCGTTGGAGTTCGTGCAAAACGGAGGTCCGTTTGGGGTCATGCGTTGCAGTTGGCCTTACAAGTGGGACCGCAGTTAAGGAAACCGACTATCGGCAAACCCCCACCTCGCCCGCCGTGCGATGGCTGAGTTAGAGAAATGATGAGGTTGAAGAGATTGCTCTAGCACGGACTCCAAGAAATATGGTGTCAGATGGAAGTTGTGCTGGTGGCGTGTGCCGTACTCCTGGACGTGAACGCTTGTTCTGACCCATGCCACCCTACTACTTCTACTACTTACTATATAGTACTACTAGTATCGAGGATTCGAGGTGTTGGTTACGTAGTACAATATGGCTACAGTAAAAACACCCGCACGACGCGCGAAGCATGTGAAGCTAGTACAAATAGTGTAGTACTATTGTTGATTGGCCTCATCCGATAACCTGTTGCAATGCACGCATAATTATGTATTCGAAAATATTTTTTGCCTCGTCGCACCACTCACTCACGTAGCAACTCGAAAGCCATTCATAAATTTAGTAAGTTTATCACATGCATATCATTTTATTACATACAACAGGTCATCAACCCACATCGACAACGAGGATACATTATAAATACTAAAGTTTTCACCACACAACAAATAACAAGCAATGAAATGAACTTCAACTCAACCATTCCTCGGCGTTGAAATGCTTGCTTTGAACCACAAGTGATTCTCTCGGGCGGGCCATCCATTGTCGATCCGAGACCAACGCAGACTGATCATCCAGCTGAAGCGGCCTACTATATCGATGCCGGTAGGGAACCACCCAAATGTCCAAGGTATAGACACAGTTGCTTCTCATAAATGGTAGTAACGTTGTGTCAACAGCAGTTGGATCGCCTTTCACTGTAACGCCCCGAATTCGATGCGCCAGGTGTCTACCAGTTATTCCCCGTCGTTGCCATGTCATTTGCTTGCGTGTTGCATTTTGCCATGTCATCATATGCATTGCATCCTCATATTTTTCAAAACTTGCATCCGTTCGGGTTCCGCCAGTTCTCTCCGTTGTCCATTCGGAGTCCAGACACACTCGCACGCGCCCGCGGCACCTCCGAAATATTATTTTATAAGTGGCATAAAAATGTTCTCGGAATGGGATGTAACTTGGCGTGCGATCTTATTATAGTGTAGACAGACCGCCTGCCAAGTTTCGTCGCATTCGGAGTTCGTTTGGTAGCCCAACCGTCATCTGTAGCGGCACCCTTGCCGGTTTATTCGTCGGACGTTTTCGGTCTGCGGAAACTGTTGCCGGGCTGCCTTCTCTTCTCTCTTCTCAGCCCAACCCCCCCCCCCCCCTCCGCACAGCCCACTAACCTCCCCCTCCGAGCGCAACCGTCCCATCGCGATTGAAGGGCTCCGAAACCCCCTCAAACCCCCCTAAACCCTAGCCCCTTTTGTTATATATGGACACCCTAGTCCATTTTTGGGCATCCTAACCCTACCCCTAAACCTCCAGCCGCAGCCTCCCACCTTCCTCCTCGAATTCTTCGTCAGCCCTCTCCCCCGCCGCCACTTGTCGCCGCCCAAATGGCCTGCGCGTCGCTTCCACCTCCTCCAACCACTCAGGAGCCGCCAGGTGGCCTTCCTGCGCGCTCCTGCCTCCCTCTCCCGCCGACGGCCCTTCTGGCCCAGATCGGGGCCCGCCCGAGCCCGACCGGGCCCGAACCCCGAGCGCCGCCGCTCCCAGCGCACGAGCCTCGTCGCCCGAGTGCCTCGCGTCTCCGCCGCCGCACTGGAGAACCCGCCAGGACGCAGCCCGCGCCCATCTGTTTCCCCGCCGCCTCACGCGCCACTGCCCACGGAGCAGACTCCCGCCACAGTGCCTGCTGTCCCGCCGTCATCAGGGCCGTTGCCCCACGCTCGAGCTCGCCGACCCCGACATCTCCCGCGCCGGATCCGGTAACCTCCGCCTCGATCTAGCCGGAGTTGGGACCCCAGCGCCGCCGGCGACCCGTTCCCGGCCTCGTCGACCCGCGGACCCGCCTCCGCCCGTTTTCCCTCGCCGTCGGCCCCTGCTCCGCCAAGGCAGCGCCGCCATTCGCCGTCCGGGCGGGTCGGGAGAAGCCTGATACCGCCCGCTCGCGTTGACCCCGCGTGGGCCCCGTGGAGGCCCAGCCCGTCAAGCCTCCACCCCAGCCTGATTCCTCTTAATGGGTCGAGCCCAGGGTGAGCAGCCCCCTAATCCCCATTCTGGGCGTCTCGTAGTTATTCGACGCTCATCCTTTTTTTTCTGTAAAAAATGACTGTCCCCGAAATTTGCATATTCTGGTGCACTATTCATCGCATCATATCTCTGCATCCGTAGCTCCGTTTTGTGCGTGTAATATGTCAAATTGTTCGCCTCGACAAGTACTTCATTTCATTCCATTGCATCATGTTCATTTGAGTTCATCTTGATGCCCGAATCATCGTTGCAAGAGTGCATGTTGATGTTAATCTACTGAAACTGTTATAACTTGCTCATTTGTCATTTTTGCCATGATTGATGTGTGCATCCTACGAGGTTGATGTCTACATGTGTTTTGATCTATGCCATGCCATCTTTCCAGGGGTTCTTACCATGTATTTTTGTGATCAATGTGGTGACTAGCACAAGCATGCAAAATAGGCTTCGTGATATTGCTGATTTTAGTCCCTGTTCTGCTGTTATTTTTATGCCATGTTAACTTGATGCTACAGAGAGTTCCATGCATATTTTGAGATACTTCAGTAAGGATGTTTTGAACATATGATTATTCTCTATCCATTCATGCCCTTGTTTGCAATTATGGAGTGCCATAGCTTGAGTCAATCGAGCTCTACTTTTGCTATAAAATGTTTCCTGGCAGATTGTTTACATGTTATTCAATTTTGCCAAGGTTGTTGTAGTTGATCCTTGCATGCTATGATGTTGTTCTTGCCATTTCTAGCTTCTATGCCATGTCTTATTACTGTTGGTTGCCTTGCCATGCCATTTATTGCTCTGTGGTGAGTGGTTCAAGCTCCCCAACATGCCTACTTATTGTTGTTCCTGCCATGCATGAATCTGTAATATAACTTGCCATGTTTACATGGGTGCCATCATATTTTCTTATCCTTTTTGGCTTATGGTCAGTAAGGGACATTTGTTATATGCTTTGAGTAGATTCATGCCATGCCTTTGTTTGCCATGTTAAATTCCTGTAACCTGCTATTTGATAGCTCTAAACACTGCAACCTGATGTTATTTCTGCAAAGTCTCCTAAATTATATTATTTGCAATCTTGCCATGTGTTTTGAGCATATGTTCTAGTGATTTCGGAGATAGCTCAGTGTTCATGTTTTGTCATGCTTTACCTGTACATCACGTCCATGCTTTTTGTTATCATGTTAAGAGTCTGTAGCATGTTGTTTTGATGCTTGCAATATGCCTACTTGCTGTTATGGGCAGATTGTTGCTATAACTTGTATAGGGTGTATGTGTTGCAACCGCTGTTCGCTTTTGAGTGTGCTCTATATGAAACTTGCTTGATTTTGCATGTAGTTACATATTATCATGTTGCATCCTTGTTTTGAGGTGTTTGCTTGATGTTTGTATGCATTTTGCATCAATGCCATGCTTATCTTGTTTTGCTCATATCTTCTAGGCCGTAGCTCCGAATCTAATGAACTTTATATGTAACTTGACTAGAATTTCGTGTAGATCATCGTGGTGCATCTTAACTTGCTGTTTAACAACTTGAACATAAGGTTTATTCATATCTGGACCAATTTCGAATTTTGCATATGAGGACTTACCGTAATTGTTCTATGTCGTTCCCGGCCTCATTTAAACTTGCCATGATGTGTTGCTCTTGTTTGCATCATCTCTTGCCATGAGTAGCTTCATGTAGCTTTGTCATGCATCATGCTTGGTTGTGCATCATGTCTTGTCTATGTGTGGGTGTTTACCTTGTTGTGTGCTTCTTCTTGTTAGTTCCCGTTTCGTTACGATCGTGAGGATTCGTTCGTCTACGCTTGGTTCGGCTTCATCCGTTCATCTTCTTCATGGACTCGTTCTTCTTCCTAGCGGGATTTCAGGCAAGATGACCGCTACCCTGGATCTCACTACTATCATTGCTATGCTAGTTGCTTCGTTCTATCGCTATGCTGCGCTACCTATTACCTGCTTATCAAGCCATCCCAAATTGCCATGTCACCTCTAACCTTTTGCACCCTTCCTAGCAAACCGTTGTTTGGCTATGTTACCGCTTTGCTCAGCCCCTCTTATAGCGTTGTTAGTTGCAGGTGAAGATGAAGTTTGTTCCTTGTTGAACATGGAGATGTTGTTCCTTGTTGGAACATGTTTACTTGTTGGGATATCACAATATATCTTATTTAATTAATGCATCTATATACTTGGTAAAGGGTGGAAGGCTCGGCCTTATGCCTGGTGTTTTGTTCCACTTGCCGCCCTAGTTTCCGCCATATCGGTGTTATGTTCTCGGATTTTGCGTCCCTAACGCGGTCGGGTGATTTATGGGACCCCTTGACAGTTCGCTTTGAATAAGACTTTTCCAAAGAAGGCCCAACATTGGTTTTACCATTTGCCTCACCACCACCTACTTTTCCTTGGGAGTCGCTCTCTCGAGGGTCATCTTTATTTAGCCCCCGGCCGTGCTTCTCTAAGTGCTGGTTCGAACCGAGTAGATCTGTGGGGCCCCTCGTGGCAACTCGAGGTTTGGTTTTACTCGTAGGATGTATCATCCGGTGTTGCCCTCGAGAACGAGATATGTGCAGCTCCTATCGGGATTGTCGGCGATCGGGCGGCTTTGCTGGTCTTGTTTTATTGCTGTCGAAATGTCTTGTAGCCGGATTCCGAGACTGATCGGTCTTCCGGGAGAAGGAATATCCTTCGTTGATCGCGAGAGCTTATCATGGGCTAAGTTGGGACACCCCTACAGGGTTTGAACTTCCGAAAGCCGTGCTCGCGTTATGTGGCGATGGGAATTTGTTAATATCCGGTTGTAGTAAACTTGAAGCAAACTCTTCTAAAATACACCAACCGTGTAGCGTAACTGTGAGTGTCTCTTTTCGGGTTGATCGAGAGGAGAACACGGTTTCGGGTTATGTCGGCGTAAGTAGGAGTTCAGGATCACTTCTTGATCATTACTAGTTGACGACTGTTCCTTTGTTTCTCTTCTCGCTCTCATTTGCGTATGTTAGCCACCATATATGCTTAGTCGCTGCTGCAACCTCACCACTTTACCCCTTCCTTTCCCTTTAAGCTTTGCTAGTCTTGATACCCATGGTAATGGGATTGCTGAGTCCTTGTGGCTCACAGATTACTACACCACCAGTTGCAGGTACAGGTTTGCGATGATCCTGACGTGAGAGCGATGTTTGCTTGTTTTGGAGTTCTTCTTCTGCTTCTTCTTCGATCAGGGGATAGGTTCCAGGTCGGCAGCCTGGGATAGCAGGGTGGATATTGTTTGAGTTTCTGTTTATGTTCCATCCGTAGTCGGATGTTGATCTCTTGTATATGATGTTGATGTATTCTTGTGGCATTTGTGCCTTATGTATGTATCCCCATCTATTATGTAATGTTGATGTAATGATATCCACCTTGCAAAAGCGTTTCAATATGCGGGTCTATCCTTGGTGGGACCTTCGAGTTCCTTTTGGATAGGGTCGCATATTGGGCGTGACAGCCTTTCACCATCATTGGATAGTTTTGTCCAAGGAAGAGCGAGTTTTCTCCAAGACTATCAATTATGTACCAGCGAGAAGGAGTTGGCGCTAGCACCTAGTATCCATCCCGAATACCATGCAACGGGTGTTGGAATAGGTCCGGAGAGTGCGACCATGGGAGACTACACCTGCTTCCTTAGCAGTAACATCATCACTGGGCTGTATACACACGAGAAGAGGTGATCCATCGGAATTAGTTGCCAGGCGCCAAATAGTATATGGGCGCTGCTCGTCCTCATGCTCGTGATCATCACCATCATCATCTCCCCCTTGGTTATAAAAATCTTCAAGTATAGGTGGTGGAATGTTCACAGGACCTTGGAAACACAAGAAGAAGGTTAATTAGCAAGGCTGGCCATAGTGGGGGTAACATAAGTAGTATCATGCACTTGGGACTCGCAAACATGCTTATGTGGCAGGCAATTAAGGAAGAGAGAGATGGTTATAGTAACATAGGTAGAATCTCAGAACATAATAAATGTGATGCTACTATGTGTCATGCATGGCAATAAATGAGACCACCTATGATACTAATCTAAGATACTATGCACTAAAGGAAACTTGCTAACCCGCATGCATGTGGATGAAACAATTATAATTACGGTGGAAGACAAACGTGCAAACAACGAGGATGCCATGCAAAAACAGTGCCACAGTGGTGGCAGCAAACACAAGGCCCTCGTGTTGAATTGCATCACAAGACTCATCCGTGTCTGTAAACTGATTTTTGAGCAATATCCATCCAAATAACCACCGAGGACGGCAACAAGCTTGTCAAAGATAGCAACAACTGCATAGTTGTTGTAATTCCAAGAGCGGTTGGGGACTCGAGAAATTGCCATCTTCCGTAGAAGACAGTCACCATGATTGTATTTGAACGTGCGTACAATACCGGTGTGCTCAACCTCCGGCGATCTGCTGAGATTTTTGGAAGTGGAACCGGTCACGAGTGTACACATTCACAAGTTCCCACTCGCAGTTGGACCCAATGTAAACAACCCAATCTCCATTTGCGCTTGCCCAAGCCTTGCCCTCAGCGATGGCATCTTAACATCATACGATCATTATCAAGCGGCATCAACTTGCATAGGCGAGGCCTCCGTCGTGGACGGCGCCGACCATCGTGGTCACGGCGAAGAAGATAGGGAGATCAAACCGCCCTTGACTCTTGGGTTCCTTGTAATGATGTTATTAGTTGAGTCGAGAATGGGCTTGAACGAACCTGCCATGCTACCCGAGGTGATGACATCGCACCGATCAATGAGTTCCTCCACCACGCCATCTTTCGGATCCGGGCAAGAATAACGGGTCGTTTCCGTCCTGTTCCTCCATGGAGAAGACGATCGAACAATGGCGTAAGAAAGGGTGAAGGGCTGAAGGAAAATGGAGGAGGAGAGGAAGAGCGTCGACAGACAGTTCCAAATCGAGAGGAAAGGCGAAGAGTCGGTGGGCGGTTGCCGCTTGCCACGGTTCACGAAGGGCCCCGCCTACACGCCGGTTCGAAATACTCCTACTACTCGCCGTCGTCTCACCGATATGTGGAACGGGGCCACATGTCAACAGAACATGGTGTGTAACTTCTCGTGCAAAATGCGATCTGGCCGCGTTGGCCCGAGGTGCCGCATTAGTTATCGACCTTTATTTTTTTAATGGCGTGCCGTTCAGTTTTGAAACACAACTAACTGGTACTGTACGTAGAGAAAATATAAACTACTCTACCACTACTCCACCTCTAGTACTAGTAGTATAAAGAAGATATATAGGCTGGAGCTTCAGCGCTTTCTTGCCAAGGGCTGCCCACTTGCTTCTCACACTACCACCCTCTCTCCAGATCTAAAAAAGACGGCCCCTCTCTCCCTCCTCACCTGTGGTCACAGATCCGTCGGGGAAGAAAAGGACGTGCAGCATTGACGCACTCGTCGTCAGCGAGCGAGGTCACGCACTGACGACAAGGCCGTGCTCTCAGACCTAGCGCCCACGCGGGATGGCCTCCGTCCCCAAGCTCGCTGCCGTAGTGTGTGCGGACGACGACGACCACGAGCGAAGCCACTTCTCGCCGACCCTCAGGTATGCTACCTCTTTTCGAACCATACCCTTGTTCTATTGCCCCATCTGGCAGGTCGTTGCATATGGATCTTTTTCCACTCCACCATCTTCCCAATTTGCTATCCTCTCTTTCTGCTGGCCACGCAGATTTAAAACCATAATTTGCACTATTAAAGGAAACCCTACTTCATGCGAGACTAATGCATGTCCAGGTTGAATAAGGAAAGGAAGGAGACTGTCTTGTCCAAGAGAGTAGGCATCGAACCCGCATCTAGGTTGAAAAGGGAAAATCAGTAGCTAAGGAACGAGTCTCGTGGCTCTTGGTTGAAGAAGGGTAGAAAGGCATGACAACGCAATAGAGAATGACAGGTCGATCGGTTTGTTGTCCTCACATAGGAAAAAGGTGGCTAAAGAGAACAAAATGGGACGTAATCCACATATGCTGCCTGGATATTTGTTGCTCGGGCAACCATACCTCCCTCACCACTCTGCGTCTGCGGAGGTACATCGTCTCGGTGCGCCTTTGTCCTAATGGGCCTCCCATGCTCTTATTGCCACTTTTTTGCTGTTAGTATAACGCCAGCAGTCAAGTCAAGCAATGCTACTGCTAAAGTGATGCCACATTTAACTAATGCCGCTCTCAATCTAATGCCACAGATAAATTTAAGCAGCGCCATTTAATGTCATTGGATCATTTCAGGGTTGGCTGTTGATTGTGGATGTATTAAAGATTTTTCAGCTAAGGCATTCTAATGTTGTTGCACAGCTAGTATACCAACAATGAAACTTGTTACTACCTTCAGATTTTTGCACTGTTAATGCTTATAGATTACATACCTCACTTTCATGAGATAAGTTAATTTTTTTGTACAGTGTCACCAAAATGCCAAGGCGTTGATGTCATTTTATTTTGGTTAAACTGCACAGACAATTATGAAGACAAGAGGAAAGGTCAAAGAGTGGGCACCTCCTTCTCCGGCTGTTCTCTTGATTCGTTCGATCAAGTTTTTATGTTTGATCGATTATCAAGATTGGGATAGCAATTTTTAAGGTCCCCCCGAGTTCGAAATGATATTTACCTTGGAGGTACATGGTTTGCAATTTTTTTTATTGTCATTAGTTAGTAATGCTAGTTACCTTCAGACTTCTGTATTTGGTTTAATGCTCATGCACAGCTAGTATATCAATGCCGAAACTTGTTACCTTTACATTTTGTATTGTTAATTCTTATAGAAACCTTCCAGTGCTAGAGTTTATTGAAATCTTTTCAAGAAAACCATTGTACTTGCACCACTGTAATAAACTAACTACTCTATTGTTGCACTAGCCACTGGATTAGTGTATATTTGTAGTATTCGAATGGTGTTGCATTAGCCTATGGACATAAATAAAGTGTGGCAAGCTTTCCCAGATATGTGCTCAAGAAAACTACTGCCTGTTTTTCTAAATACTAGATGTTTGGGTACTTTAAATTGAACCGCGAAAACGTCTTATATTAAGGAACAGAGGGTGTAGAGTTCACTCAAATTATCCCGGTAAAGCTAGTCACACCTTTGTTAAAATTAATATTCATTATGTTATCGGAGGAGGTCTGTATGTTTGTCTCTAATGCCTGTCTACTACATACCCGACATCATGATGTAATGTTAAGTCATTTCCTTTTGTACAGTGTCACTAAATTGTCAAGGCGGTGATGGCATTTTATTTTAGTAGAACTGCACAAAATTTGCTTAAAAGAAGAGGAAAGGTCGGGAATGGCTCCGTTTTTCAGAAAAAACTATGTATGCCTTCCTGACATCAGCCGTTGTTGCTTTATTTATTCCTTCAAACAGGTGGTTAGAAACAGTCTTGCTACCTTTTCCCATTAAGAAATTGGAATGCTTATATTTGTGAGTCTATGCTTCAACTAGTGCCACTTTTATAGTAATCACACTTTCAATATCTATACAAATAGGGATGCTCGATTTTAGTGGAGCTGCACAAAAGTCCAACTGGTTCAACATTAGGAGCATGTTTTTTTTCCAAACCTTTATATCCAATTGGTGGCACTATGAGCTGTTCATTACGAAGGTACATGGTTTGCTACTATCTTGCTACTCTTTTTGTACTGTCATTAGATAGTAATACTAGTGGTTTGCATGTGAATTTATTGGCGGGGTGGACCTACATTGGAGGTGCAGGACAGGATTCAATGATTGGATGCTCAATTTCGGTTGTATCGATTTCACCTTTTCCATCACTGCGAACATGGTGTGGTATATGTTTACTAGCTGCTTGATATTTGTGCAGACAGAGATGTCTGCCCGTTGCTATTTGGCAAACAAACAAAGTGTCCGCAATTTTGGTTGAACTGCACAAGAGAATAGTATAGTCAATGCATGCAGTGCCATTTGAAAATAGACACAAAGATTGGATAGTCACTTCATGGACTGCAGAAAAGTAGTACTATACTATTTACTGGCCAACACTAGGTGCTTCATTGCTTTGGTCTGATTATACAATGGGCATCATTTTCCCTAAGTTAAAGTTTGTATTCCGAAAATAGTCTCGCGGTGTGATCGAGAGAAGACCAAATCATATTGCAGTGGATGTTCCTCCATCATGTGTGGTTCATTCTCATGGTTCCAGTTGTTGGTGAAACCACTTACATTTGCAAGAGGAATTGTAGACTTCACAAAGAAATTTGTCTTTAAGTCTGTACTGAATGTTGGCCAAGAGAAGCATCCATGTTAGTAGGAAGAACATATGTTTTTTCTAGATCTTTGCTTTTGGAGCTACATATTTGTATATGATCTGTGAATCATTGAGATGCATTAACATGTTGATCTTATGTATGGGAATCGTACTAGTTAGTATTAGTTGCGACGCAAGATCCGAAGTGGCTGATCTTTGCTTTTGGAGCTACATATTTGTATATGATCTGTGAATCATTGAGATGCATTACAGTTACTTATTTCTATTTGCTCAGTGTTTACAAGTTACTGATCGGTCACTAGCTAGGCTACAAATGCGCTCCTGACAATTTTATTTGCGACGCAAGATGCAAAGTGGCAGTTTTTTGAATAAAAATGCCTACCTCTGAAGAAACTCACAAGCTACACTATCGATCCTACACGGATAAAAATGCCTACCTCTGAAGAAACTGACAAGCTACACTATCGATCCTACACGGATAAATAGCGGATCACGCACGTACTACCTCCTTTCCGGCTTGCAGGGCTCAATTCAAGAAACGACCTACTCGATCCTACGCGAATAAATAGCAGATCACGCACGTACTAGTACCTCCTTTCCGGTGTGCAGGGCTTAATTCAAACCTCTCACCAACCAAGGTACTCCCTCCGTCCGGGTTTATTAGTCTCGTGAGCAAAGCAGCAAGACCAAGGCATGGCAATAATTAGTGGCATGCAGAAGTTTAAGCCTAATTAATTCCAGCGATTTAAGTGGCTGCATGTGTGCCCTCGGCTGCGACTCGTTGCATTCTGCTTCGCGTACAGCCTGCGAGCGATTCTGAGTGCCTGCATGCAGCCGGCCGTAATTAAGGCAGCTAACTGATGCGAAAAAAGATACGCTTTAATTGTTGCGGGCTTTTTAAATCCGTGAAATCATTTTTGACAAGGAGGGAGATGATTCGAGTGCATTCGTTTGACCGCCATGCGGCGGCGCATGCGACCTGAGCGGGACGGGGCGGCACAGTCATAATTTCAGTTTCCCTAGTTTTCCGGGGCAAGTCGGGCGCTAAGCCATTATGCATTGAATTCGGATGACCGTCGCGCTACCTTCCCCTATAAGTACTGCTTCCGCCTTCTCCGGTGCCACCGTGACCCAACTCGCCATATCCTCATAAGCCCCACCGCCCGACGCCGCTCTCCACGTCCGCCATGCCCCGCCCGTCATGTAGGCGACGCCGAGGCGGTCACGCCGAACTAGTGTTCGGTTTTTCACCGAAGGCGAGGCGAAGGAGGAGGCATTCTATCTGTCTTTAGATGGCAATGCGCAGACGAGGAGTTGTTGGAGCACGACCGCATGGCGGAGGAGCAGGAGTTGTTGAGCACGACCGCTGGCGGAGGAGCAGCGACGCCGATTTGCGCCACCAGACATGGAGCAGCAGCGCCCGATGCTCGAGTCATGCGGCGAGCGCCCGCAATCGGGCCGACTACGTGGAGGCCGGCGCCGCAAATAGCCCCGAGGTCGACGGGCACGCACGCATTCGCGACGCCGATTTTACTACCAGCTCGTCAAGTGGGTTTCCGCTGAAGCAAGCTTCGTGGACCACACCGCATGGAAAGGGCCCAGCAGCGAAAGCAACACGCCCTATCGCACCTCCGCAAGTCCGAGGCGGCGCAGGACGCCGGTGCCAGCGTTTAGCGTGTACCGCCGGCATCGTCTAGTTAGCTAAGAGTAAGTTAATACTTGTCTAGTGGGAGTAGATAGTTAACTTGGCAAAGATGGTTGTCAACGTGGAAGTTCAGTACTCTATATGTGGATCAGACATGTTACTTTGCTCTCAATGTTGAACTTTCCATTTGAACGTATGGAATGGGTTGTTATTTTTTTTAAATGGGTTGTATTTGTCCTCCACGGGTTTAGAGGCTGACTTGTTGGCCTAGCAACTTGACGCGTACACAATCAGGAGATGATTGTACGTGGAGAGGATGACAGCAGGGACCCGCCAAGGTCATGGCAGTACGCAAGCAAGTGCCTCATTATTTCAAGCCAAAAAAATGGCTCCTCCTAGTGGATTTCTGACATCTGGGTCCCATGCCATTGTCAACGTAGTCAATAAACGAGAGAATTGCTGTGAGCGGTGACACCAGGACCCAAAGAGCTCGCCCAGCTTATTTTTGTTTTGGGTTAATTTGATAAATGTCTCCGAGAAATGCCACTGCAATTTCCAAACTTTGAAAAATGCCATTTCATGCCATTTCTAGTGGCATTTTTTGAAGTCTGGAGTGGCGTTTTTCAAAGTTTGCAAACTGCAGTGGCGTTTTTCAAAGTTTGCAAAAATTGCAGTGGCATTTTTCAAAGTTTGGAAATTGCAGTGGCATTTTTATGAATTGCCATAATTGGAGTGGCATTTATCTAATTTGTTTTTGAGACGGAAGCAGGGTGTCAAATGGGCTGTGCGGGACACTCTGGCCTGTCTAGACAGCCTTTTCTTTTATGTTTACCACAGACCAGCCCAATAGTTTTTTTCTTTTTGAAAATGGCTAGCCCAGTTTTTTTGTGATTTGTCAAGTAAGTCACTTTATCAGGCCTGTTGGGCTGCAAATCTTTCAAGACGAGGAGAGCCTCATTCGGCTGGCCGAGAAAATGGCCTATCAATAATGAGAAATGGGATGTACATTTTTAAAACACATCAAACCGGCAATTAGTTTCAAATATCTTTTTTTCATTTCGAGATTTTAAATTGCATTGATTTTTATGCATGGACAATTTATTGGATTTTATATTGATATACATTTATTTTTAAAATCAGTCTGAATGTGACTCGAAATTTCGGGATTAAAAACAGTTCAGACCGCACCGACATATGCAAAATTTCGTATAATTTTTTATCCGTGGCCACAATATGGGCTGTAATGCTAACAAAAAGAATATGGGCTCCAAAAAAACCCGTAAGAATTAGCAAATGGGTTGCAAACTATTTGAAATAATGGCAGATGGGCTGTATGCTGTTTTCCACAGATTTGAGGCTTTCCACAGATGGCCTGTATATTGTTGGTTGTCCATCCAACGGCCGTCGTGCTTCTTCAATCTCTGCTCTTCCTGCTCCAGCCGCTCAAACAAGCGCCGGCGGGACTGCCTGCTCCCTCCTTCCCGCGGCCGGCTGTGCTGCCGCGCAGGCCTCACCGCCCCACCGTAATCCCATCGCTGGCCTAGCCATCCCTCTACTCACCCACACCTGCTGTTATTCTCCGGCGACGGCAGACGAACCAGTAAACCCTCGTACAGTCGTACTCCCCTCCGCGTGGGAAACAACTGTCGAGTCTTCCCTGCCTCCATGTCATCTCCTTCTTAGGCCTCGCCGTCGTCCACCGCCGTGGTGCTCTCGGCGCGGCGTGGTCAATGTGGTCAACGACCGACTTTCATCGAAAGAGTATTGTGTGTGCAGAGGCTGACAGCTAGGTCCACGGCCGCAGCAAGGAAGTGCCTCCTTATTACGCGCAAAATAATTATTCCTCCACCTGACAGCGGGGACCCACCGGACGGGCCACCGTATTTCGCGAAAAAATGTTTTCCCCCTAACTGCTGGGACCCACCAGCTACACCTTCGCACGCAAGGAAGTGCGTCCGGGCAAAAAAAACGATTCGCCCCCTGACTACTGGGACCCACCAGCTACATCTTCGCACGCAAGGAAGTGCGTCCGGGCAAAAAAACGATTTGCCCCCCTGACTGCTGGGACCCACCAGCTACATAGTCGCAGGCAAGCAAGTGCCTGATAGTCGGGACCCACCTGGTCGAAGCGTACGTAGCGTTGTCATTCTGGTCGCGAACGTGTACGTACATATATACTGGTGGATGTAGAGGCGCGCACGTAGCATGTACACGTACGTACAACGGCCAGGGTGCAAGAAAGAAAATACGACCACGTATGTGTACATACGGGCGGGGTCTCGAACGCCTACTCGTGCATACGTACGGCGAGGGCTCGTGTACATGGCTGGGTCGGAACGGAGAAACAGCGTCATCGTCGTGTTCATGGGGAGGCAACGGAATGCGTCGTGTTCATGGGGAGGCAACGAAATGCGTCGTGTTCATCGGGAGGCAACTAAACGCGTGGGAGCCAACCGGCTGGGTCGGAACGGAATGCGTGGTCGTGTTCATCGGGAGGGCTTGGACGGAACAGGCGATGGAAACGGGGCCTGGCGTACCGCAGAACGAAGGAAACGGACCTCCTACGTTCGGAACGGGGTCCTGTTGATCAGGAGGGGTGTGGCGTACCATAAAACGGAGGAAACGGACCTCCTACGGTCGAAACGGGGGTCCTGTTGATCGGGAGGCGTGTGGCGTACCACAAAACGGAGGAAACGGACCTCCTACAGTCGAAACGGGGGTCCTGTTGATCGGGAGGGGTGTGGCGTACCGCAAAACGGACGAAACGGACCTCCTACGGTCGAAACGGGGGTCCTGTTCATCGGGAGGGGTGTGGCGTACCGCAAAACGGGACTCCACGGGATACTGTTCATCTCCACCATCGACCTCCTCCAGCCTTCACGGGCTACCATCGACCTCCTCCACCTCCACGGGCTCCTGCTCATCCAGCCTCCACCGCGCTTCTCCACCGCCATTGCTCAACCACCCTCCACGGGCACCCCTCCACCGCTCATCGCTCATCCAGCCCTCCACACCACGGGTCCCTGTTCAACCACCCTCCACAGCCACCCCTCCATCGCTCATCGCTCATCCAGCCCTCCACACCACGGGTCCCGTTCATCCAGAGGCAACGCCACCGCCATCGCTCATCCAACCCCCCCGCAACGCCACTGCTCATCCAATCGATCGGCTTCGTTAGCAGCAGCAGCGAAGAATCACTCCATCGGGTTCGATTAACACCATCGATCGATCGCTCGGGTTCGAACGCAGTAGCGTCGCAGCGGTCAATCGCCGGGTTCGCTAGAGCCCAACGCCTCGCTTCGGGTTCGATTAGAGCTAACGCCGCACACACGCAGCGTGCGTATGAGGGAACGCGATCGCTCGCCTCCGACCTCCCACCTTAACCGGCAACTCCCCGAAATTTTCCTCGCCCTCGCTTCTACCACGCTTTTTTCCGTCATAGACGGCCCAAAGAATGTCATGTAGCTGCGTCTCCGGCCCGCCCAGGACGAAAAGCCCATTTTCTGTCATGATTTTTTGTCATAGAAGTAGGAGCCCACCACATCTATGATGATACCGGTTTTGTCACAATTATCGCCATAGAAGTGTCATATGTATGATGAAAAAAAAATTGCTCGCCCAAAATGTCACGGATGTGTCTTTTTTGTAGTGCCGAGCAGATTCGCTCGCCTCAGATCGCTTGGCCCCGCCAGTATGGATCGGTCGCAGCCATGCTCGCACAGGCCAAAGAACAGATCCCCTTGGGATTGGGGTCGCCAGCACCTTTCGCTGACGCAGGAGGATCTCCACCTCCTGGATCGCCCGTGCAACAGCAACATGTGGCCTCTCCTGTGGCACCGCGCACTAGACTACAAAGGGGAGTTACCACTCGCATGAATTACAAAAATTTCTCTAAATTTGGCATGTTATGTACTACTGGTGAACCTAACAACTTGAAGGAAGCTCTTGATGATTCCAGGTGGGAACGGGCAATGGAAGAAGAGTTCAAGGCTTTGATGAAAAACAAGACGTGGCATCTTGTTCCCCCTCGGGAAGGCAGAAATTTGATTGAGTGCAAATGGGTGTATCGAATTAAGAAGAAATCTGATGGCACAGTAGATCGTTATAAAGCAAGACTTGTGGCCAAGAGCTTCAAGCAAAGGTATGGCATAGACTACGAGGACACGTTTAGTCCAGTTGTTAAAGTTGCAACGATACGCCTTGTACTGTCAATTGATGTGTCTAGGGGATAAAGCCTTCGACAGCTAGACGTACAGAACGCGTTTCTTCATGGTGTTCTAGAAGAGGAAGTTTACATGAAACAACCTCCTGGGTTTGAAGATAAAAATGCACCTTTTCATGCGTATAAGCTTGATAAGGCTATATATGGATTAAAACAAGCACCTAGAGCATGGTACTCACGGTTAAGTATGAAACTGCAAGCACTTGTTTTATTCCATCAAAGTCTGACACCTCCTTGTTCATCTACAATAAGCATCAAACCTTCATATTTGTCCTCATATATGTTGATGATATTATTGTCACCAGTTCTTCAAATGGAGTAGTGTCAGCTTTACTCAGAGACTTAGGGTCAGAATTTACTCTCAAGGATTTGGGAGACTTGTATTTCTTTCTAGGCATTGCGGTAAACAAAATCAATAATGGTATTCACTTGTCACAAGCAAAATATGCAATAGAGTTGTTGAGCAGAATTGGCATGGCAAATTGCAAACCCTCACCAACACCCCTGTCTAGTTCAGAAACTTTGTCTTTAACAGAAGGAGAACTTTTGACTCAAGAGGACATTACTGGGTACAGAAGCTTGGTGGGTGGTCTTCAGTACTTAACCCTTACCAGACCAGATATCTCTTTTGCAGTTAACAAGGTGTGTCAGTTCCTCCATGCACCTACCACAACCCATTGGACAACAGCCAAAAGAATTTTGAGGTACATAAAGAATACTTTAACCACGGGTCTTACATTTCAACAGTCATCTTCCACACTTGCCAGTGCTTTCTCAGATGCAGACTGGGCTGGTTGTTTGGATGACAGAAGGTCTACAGGGGTTTTTGCTATATTTTATGGTCCTAACCTAATTTCATGGTGTGCCAAAAAACAAGCCATTGTTTCCAGGTCAAGTACAGAAGCAGAATATAAAGCATTAGCAAATGCCACAGCAGAAGTCATTTGGGTTCAATCTATGCTTAAAGAACTTGGAGTATCTCAAGTTCAGCCTCCCTGTTTGTGGTGTGATAATCTTGGTGCCACTTATTTATCTGTTAACCCAGTCTTTCATGCTAGAACCAAGCATATTGAGATAAGAACGAGTTGCCAATAAACAACTTGGTGTTCGGTTTATTCCTTCCAAATATCAGCTTGCAGATGGCTTTACAAAGGTCTTACCAACCATAAGCTTTGAAGAATTCAGGCGTAATCTCAACTTGAGACAGTTGTGATTAAGGGGGCATGTTAAACATTGTCACGTACACATATAGGCCACCTCCGGTGCTAGGGTAGTTAGAGGAGATCTCTTTGTTTTATTTCATGTTTATCTCTTGATGTAATCCTCTCTATCCCCATGTATCTCTTTGGTGGTTCCAACTACCTCAATGTATGCCTCCTACGAGAGCTGGCCTCACCCATATCAATATATATACGCGGGCTCCCATATTACGGGGGTTGAGACGCTTCTACAAAACCTAACATTCACTTGCATCAAGAAGAACCTTGATAAAATACAAAAGAATTTCATAAACTTTTTAATGTACATGTGCATGATGCCGATGAAGATCTAGTAGGTGCATCTGGACAAGCCAGTGTTGCCTCCAAGGCAAATCCTACTGAAACACCTCCAAGGCAGTCCAAAACAGTTTTTTTTAGAATCACCGGGGGGGAGCTCCCCACCTGAATATATTGCTCAAAACGGCTGCCGCAACAACAGAAACAGGTTACATAGGCACGATGCATCATGCAGAGAGGTAGGTCCTCCACGAGAAGACGTCCTCCTTGTCCACCGTATCCACAAGACGGTGTGACCATAGATCCAAGTTAGCTATTAGGTTCCTAAGAGTTATTACAGAACATTGGTCGATGTTTCTGAAGAGCATATCATTTCTTGCAGCCCATATGGACGAGAGGAGCGCAAGGAGGACGAAAGGCCATGCGTTGGTAGGTAAGTCGTGGGGCAGTGGCAGATCCCATAGTTCATTGAGATCTTCATCTTGGGGTAGAACGCCAATTCTTTGCCAGATTCTGTTGGCGAGGGGGCAGGAGACGAAGAGGTGGATGGAGTCTTCCGGCAGCAAGTTACATCGAGTGCACAAGTCGGAGTCGATTATGTTCTTGTGGTAAAGGTTGACGGCGGTGTTGAGACGATCCTTGAAAAGTAGCCAAGCGAAGATCTTGATCTTGCGTGGGGCCTTGGTGGTCCAAATGAGAGGGGCAATGAGGTCCGGTTCTGGCCTTGCCATGATGGTGCCGTAAGCTCTTCTGGTGGAGAACCGCTGGTCCTCGTCTACCGAAGGCGTGAAGTCCTGCAAAACAGCCAAAAGCGAGACCAGCTCTGTTTCTGCTGCAAGTGAAAGACGATTACGGAGGTTTGTTTCGATACCAAAACGCAATATGTTAGCCACCTTAACCAGCTGCAGTGTTGAGTGTGAGAAGAGGTTTGGGTAAGTGGTAGCTAGGGGTTTTGGGGTGAGCCATGAGTCTAACCAGAAGTAAGTGTGTGTGCCACTATTTGTTAAGAAGAAGGAGATTGACTGTAGGGTTGGGATTTGTAGAGCTATCGTGCGGCATAGGAATGAAGCATGTGGGCCTGAGGAGACTAGGGCGTTGGGGTGTTGAAGTTCAAGCCAATCAAGCCATGGAGAGGGCGTGGATGAGAGAGCCTTGACAGCAAACTTCATTAGGAGGCAGTCATTTTGAACCTATAAGTTTTTCAGCCCTAAACCACCGAATTTTTTTGGCGAGCAAACATTTTTCCATGCAATCAAGCATTTGGCACCCGAGCATTCATCCTCACCAGCCCAGAAAAATGATCGTCTCAGAGAATCAATGACATTTAGGGTTTTCCTAGGGATGCGGAAGACAGACATATAGTAAGTGAGCAGGGAGTCAAGAACGGCCGAGATGAGGATGAAACGGTCACCTATGTCAAGGAGCTTGGCAGCCAGCCTGCTAGAAGCTTACTGGTTCGGTGGACTAACGGTGCAAAGGCAGAGGATGGTGGCCTGGTAGGAGCGAGGGGGAGCCCAAGATAGATTTGGGGGAGGGGTGCACACGTGCATTCCATAGCGAGGGCGGTGTTGGCAACTAGGGTTTCGTTTACATGCAAGGTTGCTAGAGTTGTTTTAGAGAAGTTTATGGTGAGGCCAGTAGCTTGAGCAAACTTTTGAAGGATTTTCCTGAGAGAGGCAGCAGCGGTGGGAGAGGCGGCTGCGATGATCAAGGTATCGTCTGCATATTGGAGTATAGTAGGGGGCAGGTGGGTAAAAATGGGGTGATGTAGGTCGGGATCGGTACTTTGAAGGATAAGTTGCTGTAGCAGATCGACTACAATTAGGAAGAGGTAGGGGGAGGCCGGGTCGCCCAGACGCAGACCGTTCTTGCATGGGATCCAGCGTCTTGGTATGCCGTTGAGGAGGATGGCGGTCTTGCCAGTATGGAGGAGGTTTTGAATCCATCAACGGAAGGTTTGGGAGAAGCCTCGGACCGCCATGATTTTTTCCAAGGCATTCCAAGCAACCGAATCAAAAGCTTTTCTGAAGTCAAGCTTGAAGATCATGGTTGGGCGTTTTCTAGAGTGGCAAGAGCTGCTAAGATCTGCTGCAAAGACGTAGTTTTCAGCAATGTTCCTACCCGTGATGAAGCCAGTCTGGTTACCATGGACGAGATGTGGAATGAAGGGTTTGAGGCACGACGTTAGGACCTTCGCCACAGCTTTAACCGGGAAGTTTTGCAAGGAAATTGGTCTGAAGGCGTCAGGTGAGATGGAGGAGGTAGATTTCGGGAGCAGAGCTATATGGGCACGGTTTAGACGCTCTGTGTCCGCCATACATTGGTGAATTGTGCGAAGAAGGAGAAAATCACTGGTTTGATAGAGGGCCATAAAGATTTATAGAAAGATGGGCCGAAACCATCAAGTCCGGGCTTGCTTGAGGGTTCATTTGAAAGAAGGCCGATTTTATTTCATCTTATGTGAATTGTGCGTTGAGGGCATGAAGACCAGGTACGGGAGAAGGGTAGATCGTCGTGAGGTCAAACGGCCATGCCGTTGAGGCAGAAGAGCCGATGAGCGTGACAAAGAAATCCCGCAGAATTTCCGCCTTTTGGTGGTGGGAAGTGAACACCGAGCCGTCCCGAGTGAGGGAGAAGATTTGGTTTTTCTAAACCGTTGTGAGGCGGACATGTGGAAGAACTTGGAGTTTTCCCCACCATGAATCGCTCGGGACACTTTGGCGCGCCATTTCCAGTATGACATTTTCTCTAGGATGGTGCTTTTGAGGAGAGAAACGATGATCTTACGTGTGAGGTGCTCGGGTGGGGAGAGGGGCCTAGATTCTTCGACGCGGTCAAGTGTGGAGATGGCAATTTTGCAGCGGGATTCACGGAGGGGGGCTGGAGGGCGCGAACGGGCCCATTTTTTAAGCGCAAGCCGGGTTTGCTTGAGCAGGGAGGCGAGGGAGGTGGCAGAGTTAGGTGGGTGATTGGGCCGAGGTGAGGCCCATACCGAGGAGATGATATCTCGGCAAGGCTGTAATTTGGCCCAAGCAGATTCAAATTTAAAAAAGTTCGAGCGCGGGATTGTTGTGTTGACGTGGATGATGAGGGGGACATGGTCAGACGTGAATCGAGTGAGGGATGTGAGTGAGGAGTTGGGGAAAGCATCAGCCCAGGCCAAGTTAAAAAAAGCGCGGTCAATGCGTTCTAGGGTGGGTGTGGTTCTGTTGTTGGACCAAGTGAATTGGTGGTCTAGAAGAGGTAGCTCGATGAGGGAAAGAGTATCGATTGTTTGGTTGAAAGCGTTGGCCTCTGGGCGTCGGAAAGCATCGTTGTTTTTATCTGTAGGAAAACGTAGGAGGTTGAAATCACCGACTAGTAACCAAGGTGAGTCATGGGGTTGGGCGATAGCGAGGAGCTCATCAAGGAATTGTTGCTTGAGGGCGCGAGAGGAGGGGGCGTAGATGTTAGTGATGGCTATGGTTTTGTCAGTTATCGTTGATCGCAGTGACAGAGTTGAGGAGAAGGAGAGGTAAGGGAAGGAGATTACTTGGAACAAGGTTGTGTTAACTGCAGAGATGGTACCGTCCGTCGTGCCCACAGCAGGTAGGGTAAAGAGTTGATCTAGCTGGCGGGGCATGAATGAGCATATTTTTGGGT
This sequence comes from Aegilops longissima, assembly GCA_021605205.1. Taxonomy (NCBI): domain Eukaryota; kingdom Viridiplantae; phylum Streptophyta; class Magnoliopsida; order Poales; family Poaceae; genus Aegilops; species Aegilops longissima. Next base: position 61,966,599 of record CM038677.1, read on the forward strand.
CCGGTAGTGTGTCAAGTTTGGATTCTTGTAGTAAGGCGATGTGTGGATTTATAGAGATTAGTTCAGAGAGGACGTCGGAGCATTTCTCTTGGTCACCAAGACCACGTACATTCCAAGAGCATATAGAGAAAGTTGCATTACTCATGAAATAGCTGCGTACACCAGGGTTTCTAAGGCCGAACCAGTACAGCTACATGGTAGCAAAAGATACATCGCGTCGATAGAGCAGTACAAGTTCAGACGATTACATCGGAGGGACCAAAAGTACAGAGGTAGTACGATCGAGGGGGAGGCACGGGCGACGAACGGCGGCGTGGGGTCGCTGTCCCTAGAGCAAGGTGGAGGTAGCGTACTGATCATGGAGAATCTTCGGCACCGGAGACCTCCTCATCAGCTTCGATGATGGCATCAACCTGGCCATCATTCGCCCCGCAGAGCAAGGCAATGGCAGCAAGGTCTTCAGCTGAGGTCGGAGGACCATCGGAGACGTCCAGGCGGGCCTCATGGATGGCACGGTCAATGGCCGTGCCCACATCTGCAGCAGAGAGGTGAGCTGCCTTGGCCTTGACTGCCTTGGCGAGCATAGGCGAGTATCGGGCCTCCTTGCTAGCGAGCCGAGCACTGCGACGCAGCTTGTCCTTAGAGCAGGACTGGTCACGGGCTGTCTTCCGGCGTTCTTTGCGTATGGTGCACTCGTGGGTGTCCAGGTCATGGAGAGGCAGCGCAGCAGTATGGGACGATTCGCCAGCCGAGAAGGTGAAGTTGGGTACGAGTGCCGCGTCCGGCGCCTCAGCCACGACCGTCGAGAAGGCAGAGGTGGCGGAGGAAAAGAGCAGGCGGGCGGGCGGGGCCGTGGTCGTAGGGAGTGGAGGTGGCGAGGGCGGGGTCACCGCGCCGACCAATGGAGAAGGCCGGGTGACAGGTGGGCCCGAGGCCCCCCCAGCGGGTGCATGCACCACGTCCAGGGACCGTGTCATATCTGCATGCAGAAGCGGAGCATGCATGTCCTCGGAGCCGGCGGATTCGTCGTCGGAGATGACAAGGGGTTGGTGCAGGGAACCGTGTGGAGGTGCAGGAGGGAGAAGGGAGGAAACATTGGTGCCATGGCCAGAGGAGGCCGGCGCTGGAGGGGGAGCAACATGCGCAGCCACGGGGCGGGCCCCATCGTACGTGGGGTCTGCACGCCATCCAGCACGAATGGCATTGATGACTGGGGTGAGAAGCGCGGGGGAAGCATGGCGAGGAGAGCCACGCTCTGAGAGGGGGCGGAGTCGCCATCAGTGGAGTCGCCACCGAAAGGGTTGGCGCCATCACCGTGGTGCCAGCGTGAGATCTCTACGACTTTGGCTATCTTGATTTCGTTGATGGGGGGAGCTGGATCACGATGCCTGGCGGGGCTGGCTTGCCGGATTGGAGCAGAACCAAAGCGCGAACAGATGTGTAATCGATGCCATGGAGGCAGAAGTCGTCGACGGCACAGACGTCACCGAGGAAAGCCAAGGCGAAGCGAATGCCGTCGTTGTGCCAAAGCTCGTGCGGGAACTCGGATACCTCGATTTCAGCCAGGTCAGAGAAGATGGCAATGGAGCGGTCGACGTGCTCGACAGGCTCGATGGTGATTGTGTTGCCTTCGAAATCTATAGGGTTGCGTCGAACGACGTCGTTGCGGGCCGAGGGGGTGTGGAAAGTAAGGCAAGCAACCCCGCGCCATGAGCCTCCCATGATGAAGGCGGGGTTGCCGCACGTGAGCTGGATGGCACGGCGGATGAGGGGTGGGGTTGGGGTCAGGAGTGCGGAGGTGGGCAAAGGCGAAATGCCGAGGGCAGTGCACGAGGCATGGAGGTGCAGCGACGAGAGGCATGTCCTCGTAGGGAGGTAGCGGCCCAGCGTCGCGGAAGGGGCGAGGCAGCTCCTCGTCCTCATCTGAGTCAGACACATAGGATGCGGCCGTGGTGTGCTGGGAGGTGATGAACACGTCGGCGAGGCGGTCCCCAAGCTCCTGGGAGTCTAATGGTGAGGAGTGTGTGTGCATGGGGTCGTGTGGCGTGGTGGGGGTGGGAGGTGGTGAAGAGGACCGTGGCGGCGAGTTGGGAGGGAGCGGGATGCCATTGGCGCCAACAGGGACGCCCTGGAGGATGAAGGGGGATGGCACACATACAGCGGGGAAAGGCTCGGAAAGGATGATGGGGATCTGCCCGATCATGAGGGTGCGAGGGTCGGCGTTCGCAGCAGACGATGAGCTTCCGGGTTCCATGCTGCTAGGGCAGAAAGCTGGGTTAGAGGTAGCGGTGAATGAATCCGGTAGGGGAGGGAAGAAGGGCTAGATCCGACGATACCTGCAGTCGCGGCTACGGTGGCCGTTCCGCCAGCAGCGGGCGCAACGGATGGGGTTGCGGCAGAGCTCTACGCAGTGGTCTAGGGCGAGGCAACGGAAGCAGCGGCGACACCTTTTGGTGGATGGAGGCGAGAGGGGGTGGAGATGAGGGGGGAGGAGCCGGCGTGGGGATATATAGGGTAGCCGGGGTAGCGGCGCACTGTGCTTATGGGGACTGGAGAGTAGCACGTCTCGATATGTGGACATCGTGGAGCGTTTGGACCGAGCATGCAGCGTATCCGTCGTCAGGGTGGCGAGATCGTTTGTGTGTGTCAGCGATTGAGACAACGGGGGGGTGCGGGGTGGTGATGGAGGGTTTAGGTAGGGTTTTGAGGTGATGATTATAGCTAGATGCTGGTCAGGACTAGAGGGGGGGTGCGACAGAGGCGAGGGAGCGCCGTTCGTCGTGGGAGGTCGCGCGAGATCATGGGTTCCCAAGGCGAGATTCTCTGGCGGCTCGGGCACCGGGGCGGCGTGTGGGGAGACAGGAGGCGGCGCGTTGGCACCCGGATTAGACGTGCGTGGGTCAGGTGGGTTGTCCAGACGGCACGCATGATAGACCGATGGGGGATCAGTCCATTCAGCGCCTACGCCCGCATCTGCTGGCATCATGAGGTAAGTACGGATCTTTTGTAGGATTTGGTATGTCGGGCGAGGCAGTGGGATCATCATTGTGCATGTGGTGGGTCTGTGTTGCATGCAGGGCTGACCGGCCGTGCAGCGATGCCGTGGACGTGGGGGTCGGTTGCCTTGATGCATGGGGTGGCTGGTGGGGGTGGGTATAGGGCCCAAGGATGGACTCAGGGCGTGTGGGCAGCGAGGTGAAGGAAAAGGAGAAATAAGATTGTGGGAAATGGCTGCAGTGGGCAACGGCTAGATCGAGTTGGTCAAAAAGAAAAGGACGAAAACCATCAAAGACCAGGGACCCTGATTTAAGAATTTCAAATTTGACTGGGCGGGAGGAGACGCCAGATTTAAAAATTAATTCATGAACCTTAATTGCGTGGAAATCTTGTTGAACGGAAAAACAGTGGTTTAGGGCTGATTCCACTAGTAGTTCATTAGGTCTGACGGTGATTGGCATGAAAGAAACCCAAAAGGGATATGTATGGTGGGTGTACAGCACATGAGGTGGTAGCTGATTAAAGCAACGAACATTGAGCATTCGGTAAAAGAAATTAATACCTGGCCGTTTTCGTCTTACCTTGGGCAGATCCATAGTTGGAGGCGCTGATGACAGTGGTGCAGCGACGACCGACGACGGCGAGGAGGACGCGGATCCAATCAACGGGGGCATGTCATCAGCACGCAGAAGACGTCGGGCATCAGACATGATTATAGGCCAGAGGAAGCGGATCAGCATGCCCCTCTTGTGGTAGTCACCCATGGAGGCGATCAACTTGGCTACTGCAGGTGAAGCAACGGTGAAGGAGAAGCAGGAATCTCCGTCATGGGTGACGTCGAAATGGAGGTAGGAATCCCCAAACAATTGAGCGAGGACAAGGGCCACGGAAGTGGCAGTGAGAGCGAAGGGGAACTGGATTACGCGCGCATACATTCTGCAGCCATGAGGCTGAGAGCATGCGCGGGCGGTAACGTGGGAACGAAGCTGCGACTAGGCCACAGCTTGGAACTGCAAGCCCAGATCATCAGGAATTTGGAGCAGCTGGGCAAGCGTCATGCATGTAGCGGCAGAGAGCGGTGGAGGCGGGAGGGGGGCAGAGCCCTAGCGAAAGAGAAGGAGAAATTGCGAGAGCGGAGAGAGGTTTGGGCAAGGATGATCTCTGCTACTCGTGCAGAAGCGACGTGGAAACGGAAAACCAGGGGAGAGCATTGTGCGACGTAGAAGTGAGCAGCAGAGCCCCCCAGGATAGCCTGGAGCAGCGCCGCAGCAACAATGGCATCGAAGTGACGGTTGGAGTAGTCGAAGACGATGTAGAGCGGTGAGGCGAGGTGGAGGGCAGGGGTGGTGATGGCAAGGCGGAGGTAGCGAGAGCAGTCATCTTCAAACTCCAGGCCCATGGCGTTGCCGCAGCCGAGGAAGCAGCGGAGCGCAGTCTGCCCGGCCTTGACATAGGGTAGGTCGAAGAAAGGCGAAGGTGGTGGAGCCACAGATGATAATAGCTCGTCCAGGGAGCTTGTGGAGAGGGCTAGGAAGGGGGAGTTTTTTGTGGCTGGAGGGTTGCCGGCGGCCGGCAGGGTGGCCGGCAGGGTGGCCGGCCGGGGAGGCGAAGTGGGAGTGGGAGCGGGAGCGGGAGCGAGAGCCATCTCGCTCGACCAAGGAGTGAAGGCCCTGTACATTATTTCCTCTCGCGCATATATTTCTCTGAGCTGCTCTTCTAACTCGCGGACCTCCAATGAGGATCCGGTCGAGAGGGCTCTGTTCTTGGCAGTCCAAAACAGTTACGCGCCAGTCCAGGAACTGTTGATAAGCCACAACCAGTAACTGCAGGTTTTGTTGTTTTATCACTTCTAAACGAACGTTTGTTTGTGACGAGCCACTTTTGTAACGTAAAACTGATTTTCGTCACCAAAAATTGTATTGCCGACTATCACCCGTTGCATCCAGGGATGAACTGTGTAGTCTATCTCACTGCTACCTGTTGCAAATTCTTAATATGTGCTCCCTCTGTCTTAAAATAAGTGACTTAACTTTATACTAGATTTAGTATAAAGTTAGTATAAACTTGAATCATTTATTTTGCGACGGAGGGAGTAATACGTTAAAGTTTTCACACACTTATTGTTTATTCAAGTTATTTTCCTATACATCTATATGGCATGTTATCGTGACGCATTTTCGTCAGATTGTTGCCTACAAGACTGGCAAAGTTCGACCTGAACATAATTAACTTGGAAGCCTTTGTTGTTTCCACGAAGAAGAAAAATACTCCGCATTAGATGTTCCTAGAAAGAAGAGGAGTCGGTGTTCGATGTTCTCACATCCCCTGATCATAACTATGTGTTGAATATCAGTATATCACTATGGACGTATTTGATTGCCATATGAGCCGGGCCTGGCTAGCTCAGTCAGGCTCAACAGAGCCTGGTTGAAGGAAAACAGGCAAAAAGTCCACATCTGCACATTATTTGGTTGCCCGCATCTAGGCCTCTCGCATTAGGGGAGCAATTTTGACATAGCGTTTGGTTGCCTGCATTAGCTTGGCTCACACAACTACATGGTATTTAGTTGTATATGCGGGATATGATTAAGAGCCAACACTTACACTTAACACACACACACACACACACACACACACAACCACACACACACTTACACTTAACACACACACCGTGCCTCGCGACTGTGGTGGACAATGATTGCGGCGCCGCATCCGACACAATGAGCACGGAGTCTCAAGCAAATGTTCTTGTTGGCGCCGCGGCGAACTAGTTGCTAGCGTCGCCCCCGTAGAGAAAGTCCGTGCGGAGGAGCGATGAGGCAGAGGAACGGGGAGGAGAAATGCAGTGCGTGTCGGACCATGGCGACTGCAGTGGACGATGGCCGTGGCTCTGCGTCCAACGCGATGAGCACGTTGTCGCGCACGAGCGACCCTGTCGACGGCGCAGCGAACTTGCTGCTAGCCTCGTAACCGTAGAGAAAGTCCGCACGGAGACAGAGGACAGAGGAGGAGAAATGCAGCGCACACACCATGACAGCGTTAGTGCAGTTGGACGAGAGAGAGGAGGCCGAGATGAACAATGCCGAAAACGGCTCTAGTGTAGTAGGGCGTGGGTAAGAAGGTCAAGAGGAACGACGCCGACATCAAGAGAGACGAATAGGAGGGCTCTGAAGCAGAGGACGGAGTAGAAGAAATACAGTGCGCGTGTCATGGCGAATCGAGGAGAGAAGGCCGAGATGAACAATCATCAAAACAGAAAACTTGCAAAATGAATGTCGTGAGGAACTGTGACATTAGCCTACTGGTCAAAGGATATTTCAAATGATCAATCGTGCGTGACGAATTTGACAAAATTAGTCCAAAATTAGTCCAATATGCATCTTTTTCGTGTGTAGAGCTTATCTCAAATCATAGCACCGTTGTGTAGATTAGAGGGGTGAAGTAAGAAAGGAGATTAGGGAGGAGGTTAGTGGAGGTAGAAGAAGAGGCACGTACACAACTCATATCCCTCCAGCCTCCTCTCGTGCAAGGGGCCCACCCATGTGCGCTCGCTGTGGCTCAACTCGGCCTGACTCGCTAGAAACTGCTAATTTGAGCGTTCCTAGCGAGACAGACCCAGAGGTGTCTTAAAGTTCGTGCGATGCAGACCCAATAGTGTATGCAGTAACCCGGATTCTTCCCCGCGCGGGCATGATTGGACCTAATGCACGTAACCAAACATGTCCTATGTTTTTGCAAGAAGTGACACGCTATTTTCACATTTGAAATGTTGTGCAATTTTAGGAGCATGTTTTGTTCGTTTCTTCATATTTATCACAGTACATTATTGCATAATAAATGTGCTACAACTATGTGATAATGTGCATTGTACTTCTTGTAATCGATAAAAGATTTTTTTGTCCCTCAAATGCTATTGAATGGAATGTGTAAATGTGAACATCAATATCACTTTTTTTGAAATCTTGTGAACATGTTTTTAATTCCCAGACATTTTTTTACAAATTCACAAACATTTTCGGACATTTTTTCTGAATTTCTGAGACAATTTTATAATTTGGAACATGTTTTCAATTCATGAACACGACCATTTTAAATCTTGTGAGCATTTTTTGAATTTACAAAAAATTGAATTTGGAACTTTATTTAAATTCATAAACATTTGAAAATTCTGATTTAAAGTATTTTTAATTTTCTGACATTTTGAACTCATGAACAATTTTCAATTTTATATATTTTTGAATTCATGAGCGTTTTTTAAAATCGTGAACTTTCTGTTGTTTCAAATACGTGAATATTTATTAAACTCATAAATAATTTTGGACCTCGCAAATATTTTTGAATTATCTAAACAGTTTTAAAATCATGAACGTATTTTAAGTTTGCAATTATTTTTAAAGTCATGAGCATTATTTGAACTTGTGAACATTTTTCGAAATTTATGAAAACAAAATTGAATTTTAAAATGTTTACAAAATTGAAAAAATATTTTATTAATTTTTTCAAAATATTTGTGAAATTCATGAAGATTTTTGGAATTTTTGAACATTGTCCAAACTCGCGACATTTTTAAGTTCTTGTATTTTTTAATTAATGAACATTTTTAAATCGTTACTTTTTAATCTATGATTTTTTAAAATTCACAACATTTTCTTAATTCGTGAACTTTTTACTAATCATTTTAGTAGAAAACAAGGCGAAATAAACTAATTCTACTTAAAAAAACCGCTAGAAAAATAAAAAAAGTTATTCTTAGAAAATCCGAGGAACTTTTTTTTAGTGGTAAACCCTCCTTATTAATTGAGCACATGGTTTACAGGAATAACGAAAGGATCATGTGGGTGTCCCAGCCACACATGGCGACCCTCCTCTAAAGAGCTAGAAAACTTAACAAGATTATGAGCTTCCGGGCTCATCTCTCTACTTTCAAGAATAAAATTATACAACTACTACTAAAGTTTGAGCTCCCTTAACAATTTCTTTTATGATTGTCCCATATGCGCCTTCAGTTCCTTCTTTGATCTCTAAAATTACTTGTTTGCACTTTGCAGTCACGTGAAATAATAATTCGGTCCACCAAAAGAAAAGAGATCAAATGCTAGTGCTAAAGCTTCACGACATGCCAGCGCTTCCAACGTCCTAGGATCTCAGAAAAGCCCAGGAACTAGGGAGCACTACATGCACACTTGTTACTTGGTCGGCCCATTACCATTAGTGATGGCTGCGCGCTTCGAAGGCCCTGCCCATGTGCGTCTTGCAGCAGCCGACACGCGCCCCGCTTTCCTCGTCACCTGCTCCACCCCGCTGCCGGCGGCGGTCCTCCCCACCCCCCCGGTTCCCTGCTCCACCCCGCTATCGGCGGAGGCCCTCCACACCCCAGCGGTCCTCCCCACCGCGGCGGCCCGCCCCACCGCCACCCCATCCCAGTGCGACGAGGGCAAGAGTGCAACACCACGGAGGGATCGACGCATAGCAGCGGCCGCCTATCCGCCAAGCCGACGGCCGGTTTGGTCCACGATGGAGAAAGTTCTCCATTTTATCCTCAGGAAGAACGGCCTCGGCACCGAGGGCGCGCCAGCGTTGCCGGACGACCTCCGGCCCTACCGAGAATTGTACAAAAAGGCCTCCGCCGAGCAATTTCATTGAGGCGCTAACTGCCCTGGTTGAATCTTCAGGTTCGGGCAAGAAGAGATGATGGGCTCGGGACACGCGGTGCAGGCTATCCAGCCCTAATCGGGTTCCTGACTCTGTTGCTGAAGCTTTGTTCGTCAATGTTCGGCGGATGTTGTGCCTGCTGCTGTTGGCTGTCAATTCGTGCTGCTATATGTTCTTGTTTCTGCTCGGTCATGTGCAAGACAGATTTTGTCAGTGCTATCTTCATTGTGGTGGTGTCTCGATCAGCTTGCAGTGTTCAGTTGGAATGTACAATTAACAACCCCGCCAAGCTCACCGCTGTTAGATTGTTTGTTGGATCGCAGAAATGCGGCGTTTTCTGCCTCCAGGAGACCAACATGGCTTTGATCACTAGGGAAGTGGTCGTGGAGACTCTCATCAGCCGGTTGGGGGGCAATTTCATCTTCAAACCAGCTGACAGTAGAGTGGTGGAATTTTTATTGCCTGCTCAGATGACTTCTCTTTACTGCATGAGGTGCTGGCTGACGGTGCTCACTCCATCACTGGCCATGAGCACAGGGGTGACGGCACCAGCTGGTCGATACGGGGGTTTATGGACCTTAAGAGGATGATGAGAAGCTCGCATTTCTGCCGGAGATCAGGAATGTCAAACTTGTTGTGCGGCCACAGTGGTTAATTTTGGGAGATTTCAACCTCATCTGCCTGGTACGGGATAAAAGCAACAGTAATGCAACCTTTGGATGGTGGGTCGCTTCCCGCTTGACCATTGACGATCTCGAGCTCAGAGAAACGCCACTGGTGGGAAGGAGGTTCACCTGGTCGAATGAAAGAGAAAATACCTTTCATGCGAAGATCGATCGTCTCCTCGTCACCAATGAATGGGAGCTTGCCCATTTTGAGTTCCAGCTTTCCCCGGCCTCCATGTGTATCTCAGACCATTGTCCTTTGATTCTCCGCACGATGCATATCACTCCAAGGGACTTCAATTTGAATCATTCTGGTTAAGGGGGCCAGATTTCGAGCAGGTGGCCAAAGATGCATAGGACAAACCCATCTGTTCCATGGATCACATTAGGCGTCTTCATCAAGCTCAATCGTGTCAACCGTACACTCAAAGTTTGGCATAATTCCAAGATGAAGTAGACTGCCTTCATGTCCAGTTTGGCAAATGAGGTCATCTTCAGTCTGGATGTGGCTCAAGAGGAGAGGGAATTGTCAATTGAGGAAAAAATAAATCTGAGGAGGCTTCTGAAGAACACGCTGCTGGGATTCGCTTCCATCGACCATACCAAATGGAAGCAGAGAGCTAGAATTAACTGGATCAAAGAAGGGGACGCAAATGCAAATGCAAAAAAAAAAAAAAGTGAGCTGCGTGCAAATAGTCGTTGAAAGAAATATCACATTCCATCCCTGATTGCCCATGATGAGTTGGTGTTGGAGCATGAGACAAGGCTGCTGCCCTTCTGGACCACTTCAGAGTAGCTATGGGATCACATCATCAGCATGGGGTTGGGCTGAACTGGGAATCCATCAACCTGCCGCAAGCTGAGCTCTCTCATCTTGAGGCCCCTATCACGGAGGAGTTACATGCTGCACTTTTTGGCCTTCCTTTGAATAGGGCTCCAGGTCGACGCTTTTATTGCTAAATTTTATTCGGCTTGCTGGAGCCTAGTAAAGGATGATCTCTTGGCGGCCTTCAATCAGTTGCTCTCATTTCAGGGGAGATCATTGGAACCTGCTAAACACCGCCAAACTGGTGCTGATCGCAAAAAAGGAATTCAGGTCAATCAGCCTTATGCATAGCTGTGCGAAGATTCTGTGCAAGTTACTAGCCAATCGTTTGGCACCAGAGTTGCAACATCTGATCTCTGCTTGACAGTGTGCTTTTATCAAGGAGCGTTCTATCCAATACAACTTTCTCTGTGTGAAAAATGTCTTGAAGGAAGCAAAATCAAAGAAGATGCCTCTGGTTTTCCTGAAGCTTGACATAGATAAAGCCTTCGACTCCACTTCTTGCTGGAGGTTATGGCTCACATGGGTTTTGGTCAGTGGTGGAGGGACCTAATTTTGTTGGTGCTGGCTTGATCCTCGTCTTGTGTTCTCCTTAATAGTTCTTCGGGGAGGCCTTTTCTTCATAGGAGGGGATTGAGGCAGGGGGACCCCTTGTCCCCTATGCTCTTTATCCTGGTAATGGAGCCTCTTCAGCGGTTCCTTGTTTTGGCTACTGATCGTAATATCTTGTCACCTCTTCGATTGTCGGCTGCTCGGCTGCATGCAAGTTTCTATGCAGCCGATGAAGCCTTGTTCGTCAACCCGCGCCACAAGATCTTTCGACCGTGCAAGCAATTTTGCAGCTGTTTGGTGATGCCTCAGGCCTCCACAGCAACATCGGCAAGTGTGTGGCCTACCTAGTCGGCTGTGACAATCTGGATATGCAAGAAGTGCTCCTGGAGTTTGGTGGCTTGCAGGAATCCCTTCCCTGCCGCTACCTTGGTCTGCCTCTGAGTATTAGAAAGCCGAGGAGGGTTCATGGTCAGATTGTCCTCGACAAGATTGCTAGTAGGCTCAAGAAATGGAAAGGAAAACCCATGACTTGCAAGGGTTGCCTGAGTTCATTAATTCGGTTCTCACCTCTACGACGACATATTTCTTATTTTCCTTCCTGGCTGATAAGTGGATGGTCAAGAAGATGGATAAGCTAAGGCAAAATTTCCTTTGGAACACGGATGAGGAGGCGCACACGGCAAGTGTATGGTTAATTGGAAGAAAATATTTGGCCGCAAGCAGTTAGACGGGCTGGGCAACAAAGATATACAAATACAAGCTTACAGTACAGCCCTGCAGTTGAGATGGGAATGGTTGGATTGGGCACCGGCTGATACACCGTGATAAGGAACTCTCACACCTATGTGATGATGCGGATAAGCAGCTATTTGCTGCCTGCTTGTCTATCACTCTCGGCAAAGGAGATAAGGCCTGCTTTTGGTAAGATAGATGTCGACTTACTCTTTTATATTTCGGTTTTGCTTGTGAACTTGTATCGAATTACGTACTTGGTGGAGACTTTGCTTAATAATATGGTTGTGTGCATCAATTGGTGTAGAGACCAGGGGTAATCCTCCTTTTCGAGAGAAAAAAAAGTATTCCGTGTGAGATCGCGCCAGAGATTTTCGGTCTTGCCAGGCAAAAGAACCTGCTCGTGGGCGAGGCTCTTGCAAATGGCAGATGGCTCACAGGTCTGCACAGGATTTCCTCCCGGGTCCTAGTTGGATCAGTTCATCAACCTCTGGGGTTTAATCCAATCAGTTCAGCTTATGGTGAGCTGTGACTCAGTCACTTGGAAATTATCTGCTGATTGTGTTTACTCTGCGAGATCTGTATCATGCTCAGTTCACTTGATGGATTCTGCAGCTGGTGCTTGAAAAGATTTGGAAGGCCAAAGTTGAGGGCAAGGTCAAATTCTGCACGTGACTTCTTTTGCAGAACAGAAACTGGACCGTGGATCGCCTAAGCAACCGAGGATGGCCGCATAACGATAGATGACCGTGGATCGCCTAAGCAACCAAAATTCCTGTGTTTCAAAAGTTCGTGTATTTAAGATCCTGTAGGATTACCTCAAAAAAATATCCTGTAGGAATTCATACTAGATACTATGTTACATTCCATTCCTATGTTTTCCTCATTACTATGTTTCATGCAATCGTCTTTCTATAACTGATAAGGTGCAATAGAACAACATGAGTGATGATTCAGTTAACGAGGTAAAATTTGATGGATATTGGCCCATGGTGACTATTTTCATTCTTTTCTCATTTTTTTTCTCTTGTTATTGATGTTGTTTCGGTTTTGATTCATAACCTGTTGATATTACAGGATTGAACATCCCCTGACACTTTGTTTGATGAAAATCAGGTTATGCTTTTTTTTGCAGGTGAAAAATCAGGTTATGCTTGTTTGCACAGCAAGGTTTATGGATATTATACAGATCCGACAATCCGTTACAGGATAGGATTTAAATCATTGCATTAGCTGGTTATATAACTGATAAGAAAATGCATATCGCTCCGATTATAGAGAAGGATACTAGAGAAGCTTCTGGCATTGAAGTTGAACAGGTATCTACAAATTTCAAGCAGAGCAGTTACTACTTTCTTTTTCCTTTGTTCATCACTGTTTAAGTTCAATTATCAAATAGGAAAATTAATGGTTATGCCTTTACTGTATGATCTCCTGAACATAACTTGTATTTTACTAAGTTATGCTGTGTTAAGCATGACTTCTAAATTTTGATAGCTAATTTTTGCACTACTCTTTTTTTCCCTTACGATTCTGGAAAACATGGCCAAGTTTGCTAACTTAGCAAATCCTGGTTTTCACAAGAAGGATATTCCCTTGCAGGTTGTTGGTTGATCTTGGTTTTCACTGGAAGGATATTCCCTTGCAGGTTGTTGGTTGATCTTGGTTTTCACCAGAAGGATATTCCCTTGCAGGTTGTTGGTTGATCTTGGCATGCTCGCTGTTTTCTGTGGTCATTGTAGCAGGCAAGCCATTTCTAATTTCTGTTTCAGTGAGACCATTATGTTATGTCATTTGTTCCTTGCGTTTTGATGGGCTCAACTGTAGCTAAACTGAAAACCAGCACAGCATGTATCTCAGTTTGAGTAAAAGATGTGCATCTGAAGTTGCCTATATTCTACTCCCTCCGTTCCTAAATATTTGTCTTTTTAGAGATTTCAAATGGACTACCACATACGGATGTATATAGACACATTTTAGAGTGTAGATTCACTCATTTCGCTCCGTATGTAGTCACTTGTTGAAATCTCTAGAAAGACAAATATTTAGGAACGGAGGGAGTACATATTATTCACATTTTGCTCCTGACCTTTGACATATATCTAAGGGAGAACGCATCGTGGATGGTGGCTCTTGCTGTCTTGGATTGACATTTTGACTTGCTTCTTTTGCGCACGCTATTGCCTTAAGGGTGCAATGGGAATGCTGAGGCGAACTGATGCTCAGCGGCCATGGCACGGGCTGTTGCTCATATCTGACGATTTGGTGCAGGATGTATTTCGCAGTTTGGTACAGATCAAAACCAGTGATGGTAAGAAAATGCTCTTTTGGTGTGAGCGATGGCCTAATGGACTTGTTGCGGAAGACATTGCTCCACTTATTTGTATGCAAGTGGGCACACACACAAAGAACGGGAGGATAGTGCACTGCTGCTTGTTACTTGTGTCTGCAAGAGGAGGATACTGTTGATTATATCATTGTTCAGTGGGTGGTGTCGCGAGAACTTGGCACAAATGCTTCTGTGATCTGCAAGTCAATGTGCCTTGCCCTATGGCTACAAATACCTTGGAGGCATGGTGATTGGATGGTAGACTTAGGTTTCGGGGCAAGGATCGTGAAGGCTTCGACTCTTTGGGCATTCTATAATTAGTTGGAACCTTTGGAAGCAGCGTAAAATGCAAGAGTATTTAGCAATAGGCAGCAGCAATTAACCATACAGCAGGTCAGCAGTTAGTTGATCTCAACCTTGAGGATTGGAGGGAGTGGAAGCTTGCAGGAGTTGCAGGCCTTGATTGTTTTGTGAGACATTAGAATATGGTATGCAAGGTGTTGATGTGGTGTTTTGAAAAGAAGAAAAAAAGGTGTTGATGTGGTGTTTTTGCCTGATTTGGATGCAGCATCCAAACTCCACCTCTTGTAATCTACAACCTCCGTTCCTAAATAATTGTCTTTCTAGCCATCTCAAATGAACTACAACATACGGATGTATGTAGACATGTTTTAGAGTGTAGATTCATTCATTTTGCTTCGTATGTAGTCACTTGTTGAAATCTCTAGAAAGACAATTATTTAGGAACGGAGGGAGTATAGAAGATGCCCAACATCTTTTGCACTCTAGAATATATCCGTTTACAGCATTGCCAAATGAATCCTTCCCAGGGCATTGGGAATTTTTTTTAGCTAACTCTATACGCATGCAGCAGTAGGTCCTAGATATGGTACATCCAGAGCTTGCGCTGACAAACAAAGTAGGACAGAGGTAGAATCAGCATAAAAAAGCACAGAAAGCGGGGGGTAAAAACAGACAAATCTAGTGGAATTTTGCCCCATATGTATAGTTTACTCCTCGGGTAGTTCCGATAGTCCATAATTACAGGTCATGCGATAATGCATCTCATAGATACTCCATAACTAATGCTGATATGACTAATATTACTAGGTTACTGACTAAGATCCATCAGTCCTTCTTTGCCTTCAGAGCGGCCTTGCATTCTCTACCCGATCTCACCTTGGGGAGCGCGGGGAGGGGTTGGCTTGCGCCGCCGCAGGGGGAGGGTCTCGTTGGGAGGAGCGCTGCCGCTGCGCAGGGACGGAAGAGCGAGCGTGTGAGGGGCTGAGGGGAATGGAGGAGGAGCGTGTGAGGGGGGATGGGATGGCAATGCGGGTGCATATATAGGCTGGGACTGGACGAACTGCGTGCAAAGCCCAGGCTTCTTCAAAGCGTAGATCCTCCGCATTAAATGATCAGGTGTCCACTTGCGCGTGCCGCCTTGCACTGCAAGTTGGTGGCTGTTTTCCTGTTGCTACTCTCTCTCTCTCTCTCTCTCTCTCTCTCTCTCTCTCTCTCTCTCTCTCTCTCTAATGCGTTTTTATTCAAAATGGCTCGGCCAAATCCAAGTTCAAACTAACAACCTAAAACCAGGCTTTATATGATGCATTGCCGCAACCTTCCTTTATTAATTATAGATTATGGGCGACCTAATTAGCTTTTCGACACGCCCATGCAACTCTGATTTGGAGCAAATCATTAACCTCTTCGATCATTTATCAGTACACCAGCATGTCCTAGTATTTATATACATTATATGAAACGTGCACATTCTACTTGTTACATTATGACATCCTCAACACGGACCCTCAAACTGTCCGCATTCACCCGGACCGAGGGTCTGGACCCATTTTACCATCCAAGACAATGCCTCATCGGTCTGCGGTCGGTCCCGACTTCCATTTTCCCACGAACAGAAAGCAAAAGAGAGGGGGGCGGCGGGGATTTGCAGGAGTCCAGACCGTCGCTACGTGCGACTCTTAACACCCCTGGCCGACTTAAATCCCCCTCCCGGTACACTTTTCTTCCTCTCCACCACTACTCCCCCTGGCTTTGCATCCGCACTCTCCTCGTCCGAGGCCGCCGTTGTACCTCTTCGGCCGCCGCCCATGCATCGTAGGACGTCCGCGACCCCCACCAACGCGCATGCCCTCCTTCGACTACGTCACTGTCCACCCAGGATCCCTCCACAACCAGGTACCCTCCGCCCCTTGCCGACGATGTCCATAGCAGACATCATGCCCGACAGGTGTCCAGTCAAATGTTGTTGAGCTTTTTTGTTGAACTTCTAGTTGTTTTTTTACAGTAAAGCATGATGGCGGGGTACTTGGTGATTGAGGATGAGTTGATATGCGATGCATGGTTGACTTTGTAGGCATGAACTCAAGGGGCTTGACCTTTTGACAGCGTGTGCATGCTTTGTTTCATGCGCGAAAGAACTCCACGCCCTAGAACGTGCACGTCATCCATCAACACAATGTGAAGTCTATATCGCATCAATGATACACCATCTGCAACCCCGTCATGTAGTTTTGTGGTGCGGTCGCATGAGTGGAGACAATGTGGTCATCGGGCTCGTCGATCATGGAGATCATAAGTTTTGCTTCATGTTGCTCTATGTACGTTAATTCATCATTCACTTAATGTTGCTCTATATGTTGTATAGTTTGCACGCACTTCCTACTACAGGATGGAGGGCGTGTCATTCACACACATACATTGTTGGATGAAGCTCAAGGGGCAGCATGTGTAGGACTACATATGCCGGCTCTACTTCTAGTATCGTTAAATTTGGAATCGGTGAATGTGAAGAACTTCTTGAACATCCGGTTATCCCGGATGCAATATTTACATTTGAACAACTGTTGTACTAGCTAGGGATATTTGCACGTTATTTATGAATGAATTGTGTTATTTTCTATAAATATTTTGAGTGTCGCGGTTAGGAAACAAACGGAGGCAGGAGTTTTAGGTGCTAGGATTAGATGGCCGACTCCCACATCACTGTTCGTGGACTGGTCTGGACCAGTCCGCGGGTGAATATTGCGTCCATTTTGGGGTCGGCGTTGGAGATGCCCTTAGACACACGCATTTCTTCCTTTTTTTATTTACTAGCAAAAGAGCCCGTGTGTGTTGAAACCGGAAAAAAAATATCACACACTTATGGTGGTCCAGGTCCTTTATTTGAACACGACCTTTTTCTAGTGGACCACTTGGTCTGCTGTTTAGCAAGAACATATCAACACTATTTGTGTGCAACGATTTATTTTGTATACTCACATTGGCCAGTACTTTTCACACATGGAAAGCACGCAACATTCAATAAGCACTATCCTTGATTACCAAGTCTCACTCTTAGGCTGGTCATAGTGGGGAGTAACTTAGACTAGTGTCATGCATATGACACTAGTCTAAGTTACTACCTCCATAGTGCAAAGTAACATAGCAGTAGTATCATAGATTGCTTCACTTATTATCTCATAGACTTATTTTGCTTAGGCAAGCACTATGTTACAGTAACATATTATGTTACCACAAGCACCTCTTTCCTCATTAAATACTTGCCACATAAGCAAAATTGTCTTGGGATGTGTTAAGTTACTACCTAAGTTACCCCCACTATGGCTAGCCTTATTGCCACCGTATAGCCACACGGTCTGTCATTTGTCATGTTATACCCACACCTCATTCCTTGTTTTTGTCTTTTCTGAAGAGACTTGTTGATTGTCTATTTGGTGACATATATAAACTGGTGGGATCCTGTGTAAATTAGTGAGATGGTTCTATTAATTAATAACAAAACCTTTTTTGATAGAATCGAAAGCTAGACCAATAGGAAGAATCGCAGGGCATGGCCCGAGATAAAGTGGGACTAAACCAAGAATATCACCTCCTGGCCCAATTGGAAGAATCGTAGGACGTGGTCCATGAGAAAGCGGGACGAAACTAAAAATATCACCTCCCTTTATTAACAGGTATATAGCTCTGTACCATGTCTATCTTCTCCATGTTGTACTCAGTCTATGAAGCATGTGGATTTACCTGACAACTTGTATATTGTCTTGTTGATAAAATTGACCATGCCATCCACAAAATAGATCATCATACAACTACTCTAACAAAATCGAGGTTAAATTGTGCAAATGAGAGGTGAGAGCATATACCAGGTGTGTACTCTAATTCCACCTCGAAGCTTGTGCAATGGTTGTTGCTTTCTCTCCTCATTTATCGTCTGACACGTCCACATGTTGTAGGTGGCAATCCTATATACATAAATAGATTGATCACCACTAGTTATAATTCTCTCAACATACATACATCCCACGTCACCATATGTCACCTCATTAATTACTGTTATCTTCTATTTTTTTTCAAATGCATTCTCCACCCCCACTAGCATCATTAAGGCAACTCCAACGCCCTCCATCAAAACGCCCCTAAATGTCTATACCGTACGAGTTGTTTGGACACTTTTTGGCACCCAACTCCATGCATCAAAACATCCTTAAATGTCCAGATCGCTTGGTCCAAACACTTTTTGGCATCCACACTAATACAAAACCCCTTATAGGATTTTGCTACTAGCAGCATGTAACCGAACAGGCACGCGAGCGCAAACTTGGAGCAATACCAGCGGCATTCCGCAAGAAAGTGCATGCTACAGATGTTACCTTACTAGCGGCATGCACGATAACTACACAGCGTTAAAAAGTACACCCAGGGAGCCCTCCAACCAGGAATTGTTAGCAATGTACGTATAATACTAATAAGGTACACATGCATTGCACGTGATAACTTACATAACCAAAGTGCGATTGAATATTGACATATCTAACACAAGCAAATATATAAATTTACAGTCAAATATGCATCATGTATGAGATGTAGATTTAACTCTTGTAGCTCATGGCACTGAAAAATAAATATAAATCATTTTATGAAGATACTGCCATAGCCCTGTACAAGAAGTGAATAAAGTAAAAGTGAATGTCAATTCTTTCAGAGGCATGTTACATTGCTATGCTACTGTAGCAATGGATGTGTGTGTGTGTGTGTTTTTCTTTAATAAAGTGATAGATTTGTGCATATTTTAGGCATTGATATTTATAAAAGTAAACAAGAAATAGCAGTTCATTTAGGGCATGGCTAATGGTATACTTCAAACTTGATGCCCCGCTGCCAACTAGGGACGAATTCCAACGTGGAGCTAGTGCAGTAGCCTCGCAGTGTGTCAGGGTGGCATGTAGAAGAGGCCACTACTCCATGGGAGAGAGAAGAAAAAGAGAGGAGAGAGAGAAGAAAGGAGATGAGAGATGGTGTTGTATGCGTGCTTGGGAGGAGGAAGGTGACGACACTGGGACCCCATACACTGATCGCTTAGGCTACATCTGTTGGGTCAAAAAAAAGTTGCCTCGTTTCTTTCTATCTAGTTGGATGAGCTGGGGCAGCACCAAGGTGCTACCTCCATTATATTGTACATGCCCTTAGAAGAAAAAAGTTGGTAGTGTTAAAGTACGGAAGATCCTAGAACAAAGGAGAAATATAGTGCATTGAGGTTTATGCATAGGGTGCATTGTGCTTAAGCTTAGTAATGAAATATTCTAGATAGTGCGCATGCATGGCAAAATCTTGTGTGGTGAATGGGATATCCAATGGCCAACTATGCTCGGATTTGCCAATTTTCCCCCGTTGGATTGGCTCCATCCAATGGCCAATATTCAAAGTTATCCTCACACTATATAGTGGTACAAATACACTCCGCTAGCTAGTGAACTCAGGACTAGCAGCATGCACTCGGAGACATATGCCACTAATACAATGTGGATGTCACTTCTGTGTCAGCCTTGTGGTATCCAACATACTTGTGGCGGCCGCACGAGCAGGATACACCGCTAGTTTGGTTGCACGCCGCTAACACATTCTTAAATTAAGAAAACGATGTAGATGTGATGTCGGCTGGAGGTACGCCGGCGAGCCGTCGATGTTTCGTCAAGGCAACTGACCTCCTAGCATGAGCCCAATGGAGGGCCCTTGTCGTGGTTGGGGGCGGGCTGGGTCTCTCCGCCGTCGTGCTCCACCGGTCGGGCGCAAAAGCGCTCCGGTCACCACAAGAGTTGACGCTCCGCGAGATAGCTGGCTAATGTGGGTTTCACACCTTCTCTTTGTAGACGACTGCATTATATTCTCACAAGCAACTCAGAAGGTGTGAGCAGGCTGCACAATGCACTTGAATTGTACAAGAGGGTACTGGTCAAATGGCCAATAGAGAGAAATCTGCTATATGTTGTCTTTCTAGAAATTTCAACAAATGACTACTCCCTCCGTTTCAAAATAGATGACTCAACTTTGTATTAGAGTTCGTACAAAGTTGAGTCATCTATTTTGGAACGGAGGGAGTACATACGAAGCAAAATGAGTGAATCTACAATTTAAAACATGTCTACATACATCCGTATGTTGTAGTCCATTTGAGATGGCTAGAAAGACAAATATTTGGGAACGGAGGGAGTACATTGCTAATGCCAAATTTTTGGTATTTTCTGGAACCATCTGCTACTTTCAAGGCATTATAATTTCATTTCTAGATATTTACTTGATAATATTCAATTGTGAACTACATGTACTCCCACAAAGTTAGTACAAAATTGGGTCATCTATTTTGAAACGGAGGGAGTATATAAAAAAGGGGTGAGAAATTGACGATTTTTTTCCATATTTAGATACTTGTTTATATTTCTAGCTCCCTCCAAAAAATTAAATCAAGATTCTGGTAGTGATGGATGCCATAATTATCATTAGAAAAATAAAAAATCGCATGAATTCTGTCTGGCCTGACTTGGCTGTGCTGAAATAAACACAAATCCACGGGAGGGATGTCTATAATCCTTGGTGGGGCAAAATTCGCTTTGTGATTGGCTAATCCAGCCATCCCACGGATCGACCACCACAGCCGTCCGATAGAGCCATATCCAACGTCAATGACACCGGCCTCCCTTTCTCTTGTCGTATCCTCTCCACTGTCGTATCTTACACCAAACCCACCCACCCACGCCTCCTCGTCCATGGAGCAACGAACTCCGTCCTCGATTCATCCCCTTCCGGCCTTCCCCCACCCCCCAGACCACCGTCTTCTCCCCCGGTTCGCGCTCAGGCCACCAGAAAAAAGGATGGCGCCTGCCCCTCGATGCCTTCTCTTCCATGGACCAACGAGCCCCCCTCCTCGATTCGTCTTTCTTCCATCTCCCCCCCCGATTGGCGCTCGGGTCACCAAAGAGAATGGATGGCGTGATCATCATCCACTGATCCACGGCCATCTTCGCCTCGCATCCTGCAACCGCCGCGACGGCGCGAATCGCGTTGGCTGCTGGCTGCCTCCATCAACCGCCGCGACGACTGCGTCCATCGACCGCCGCGACGACTGTCTCGTCGCCGGAGGTGCAGACGACCTGAAGGACGACCTTGCCGGTGGTATGCCGAACCGCGGGGAGGTCGACAGGTCCGCAACTGGGCTCCAGGTCGCTAGGGGAATCGGTACAGGGCGGCGACCTGCTCGAGATCCCCGTGGGCGGCGACGCGAGATAGTGGTGCGCCGCCATCGAGGACACTCGGAGTCGCGCCGTGCACCGTGGAGACATTGGGTGTGATGTACCCCGGCGAGCGTTGGGCGGCGCTGAAATGGGGCCGCAGCCATTGCTGCAGAGGGATTTTGTAATTTGTGCTTTTTTGTAAAAGAAAAAGTTAATGATCTGGACAGAAATATAAAAAAAAACAGACTGAAATTGTGAACGGACCAAAAAGAAATAACGAAATCAATAAAAATCTAACATGAGTGTTTAAGAATTTCATAACGAACTTCCCTGTAGCCGTTGGATCTAGCGCACACATCTTTGGCACAAGCGACTTGACACGTCATCACCATGAGGCGTTCAATCCAGAAAATTGGTCGCGGGAACGAGGCATCCACTTTTGTTTCTCTCTCACCTATCGACCAGTCTCCCCCCTCTCCCTCACTTTCTCTCTGACGGCGGTGTGATTTGCTCGGCTGGTGAAGGCATTGGTGCAAGGAGATGCGGAGACCATCACCAATTGAATCCTGCGAGATCCGACGAAGATACATTTTCACACGTCCTCCGACGATGCTGGACGCATCATCGAGACGGGGATAGCAAGTAGGAGACATTATTCCTACCGAGGGACATCGCCGCCGCCACACAGTCCCAACCAAGACACTGAACCTAACAAGAACGAGAATGAGATCCCTCCCACTGGCGGATGGCCGAGATCATCCGAACCTCCATGGCCCAAAGCCATCGGAGATGGGGCGGACCGGCAGCGGTGCCGACGGGAGGAAGAGGAAAGCTTGGAATGTTTTCGTGGAGTAGTGCAACATATCTGATTTGTAGGCCTTCACAGAGAATCAGCGGAGTGCAATGGCGGACGACGAGCTGGAGTTCGTGTTAGATCCAGTTGACAGGCTGCGGGGGTATGCACAAGCTGCTGGGAATTAACTCTAGCAGCAAAAGCATCTTGAAACTCAAGTTCACCATGAAAAGCTTCGAAAAGTAGGTAACTCAAGTTCACCATGTTCGTCTTGGTCACACAACAGGTGAGCTCACCTTTCTTATGTCAATTGTTTGATTGATCTACTATTCGGTGTTTCCTCTCTAGGCGCAATCCCAATAGTACTTACATCATGGTTGGTAAACTTTTCATGTAGGGTATGCAATAGTATGGCGGAGAATAAATTAGGAGAGACACCAAGCTTGTGTGTATATATACCAACAATCCCAAAATCTCTAAGGTGAAAAGGGAGAGCAAACTTTATATTTCATCTTCTTATGTTGAACAACTTGAGAAACTATATTAGAGCTGAAAGGGCATATCCCCCCTGTTTTGGTGTCGATGACAATGCAATCTTTAGACTAACCGTGTGCTTGAGCTACACAGGAATATTCGAATGGCACGAGACATTTAGGTACCCCTCTGAAAGGAAAAGATCGAAGATGACATTTTCGATGCTTTTATATCTTTGGTCACAGGAAATCCATACTATTAAGAGGGGGTTTGCGTTGGAAGGTACAGGTGGAATCAAGTCACGTACACGAAACTTATATTGCACCCATCATACATTCCCATCTTCCTTTGAGGAGAGAACCAATTTCTACCAACATGTTGCAAAAGGTGCACCCGGTTGTACCGCTCCTCCCATCGGTTGTACCACTCCCTTATGGAGAATAGTACTAGCTGGGAGCTCCAACTGATAGTACCGCCTACTTGGCGGGCAATACCACTCCCTTGTTGGAGCGGCACTACCGCTCCAAGTACTGGACCAACTACTGCGCAGGGGCCAAATCCTCTCGGGTTTGGAGCGGCACTAGGGCGGTGGCCCACCGGTAGTGTAAGCTTAGTTTATTTAGCCGGTATTACTGGGCACCCTAGTGGTTGTACCGCTCCCGTATTTTTGGCTGTGCTATGGGGCAATTAGTGCTTTTTTTGCAGTATAACGCTTGGAATTGGTGGGACTATAAAAGGAGGTGGTATTAATGTTGATTAATGGCATGACTGCTTATATCCAAAACTAGGATACAAATTGTCAAAGGTTTCTAAATATCTCAACTAGTTGCCAGGTTGAGTTATTAGTGGCAAATCCTAGGTACTCAAAGGAACCCCGCAAAAGTTTACATGCGGGTACAACTTTACTAGACCCACATGTGCTCTTCACGGGGCGAACACATGGGGTTGATCCTTGGTAGTTGGTACTCAAAGAAGCCCTATAGAGCGGACATGTGAGCCCAACTTTACTAGACCCACATGTGGGCTTTACGGGGCCGCATATGGGCTTGTCGAATTATTGCACCCTAGGCCAAGGCTGGTAGAGTAAGGGAAAAGATTAGGGACCAGCCATATCCTTGGGCATTCAAGGCTAGCTCCATTCATGATTGTAAGCCCAAAATATCAAACATTAAGCTTGATTTCATGTGTATCTCTTCAACGCAGAGTGTCTTTTGGTGATAGGCTATCTATCTCTCGGGCGGGTGTTGACTTTGTCAATCTTGATACATGTGTGTGTGTGTGTGTGTGTGTGTGTGTGTGTGTGTGTGCACGCACACAAATGCCTACACAACTTGATATGTGGGTGTTTATGTCGCATATAATGCTCACATATATTGTGATAAAATAATTGTCTAAAGGGTTTTGATGAAAATAACTCAACATGATGAGATTAAATCTCAATAATCAAGGGGAGTGGGATTGGAAACAACTATTAAAGAAATTGAAACTTTAATAATAATGGAAACAATGAAAAATAAGGTCAACAAATTTGAAATCACGGTTAACTACATAACCATAGATAAAATAACATAATAATTGTCAAAAACAATAATTTGAAGGCAATACAAATATCTATAAAGACCAAGACAATTCCTATCTAGATTTATAGTTCCGAATTTTCTATCCAAAAGAGTAAAATAATATAAATTCAAAAGAACTAGATTGGGTGTTCATATTAAAAAAATATTTACCTTTTTTTCTAAGTTTTTCTTGTAGTGTTCTCGCCGAAGAGAGCATTAAAGTGAAAGAGTTTGATAGTTTATGTGCTCTAACCAACTTTTAGAGTTTGGGGTTCTGATAATATTGGAGGACGTTTCATCTTGTCTTCGGTTATTTGTGTGAAAAAGAACAAAGTTAAACACCTATTAATCACTCACATTAGTTGCGTACTTAATTGTATTAAATAACTCAATTTTAGCTGGTACTACCAAGGTGTATTTTTTTTCGTGGGGAATTTTTGTTTTTTGTCACTCTATATTTTGACCATGCTTTTGCTACTTTAGCTCTTGACATCTCACTATTGCCACTTTCACCTTGTCACAGTGGCATACGTAAAATTAATACACCCTCTGAAAAATTTGCTTTTGCCACACAAAATGACAATTGGGATGTGTTGTTAGTGACAAAATTGAAATGTCAAAAGCTAAAGTGGCAAAAGTAAAATGATCAAAAGCTAGAACGGCAAAAAAAAGTTGTACTTGAGTTTTTTATGTCAATTTGTGATGAATACGTCCAAAGGATAACTTATATCTAACAGTTATGAAGAAAAGCAGTAACTAATACAAATGAAAGATAATATGACACAAAATGACCAAGAAAAAAGTACATAAAAAACTATACTGATCGTCTTCTTCCTTTGATTGTATGCCGTCCGCCAGAGTTTGAAAATTGCACTGAACTAGCAGTACAAGAAAGGGATATCTGCAAATGCCCTAGCTATACCAGGCTTTGAAGATTGCTATAGCCACTTGTCGCTAGAAACACAACCTAAAAACCACAGAAGGAATATCGGTTGGAGCATTACCTACGTAGTACAGGCTTGTAATTCTTCAGCACCAGCCCAGGGGATGGAGAAACATGGCGATACTACAGAATAAATCGAAAAGAGGTCAAAACCGCCGCAAGAAGAGATAACCAAATGTTTCCCTCGATTGACACACCAACTATCAAGATTTCAAGAGAGCTACATATCCTCACATATGCTCTTCGTTAGTCTCTGATCAAACAACGTCGAGGTAGGGAGAGACCTTATTGCAACACGACATCATCACCACCACTACACCATCATCACCGCCACTACACCGGTTTCCCTCTCCTCTTGTCGCTGATAAGGCCGTCGGGCGGGAGAGAGGATATGGGGGCAGAGGCAGCAGCGTGGAGGAGGATACTTTTTTTTAGAATAATGCACATAAGCATGCGTGTCATATATCCATAGAAAAAGTAGCCAAGATGGCCGATACAACGTCTTACGGCAAAGTGCTACATCGAGAGGTTAGCAACCACATCCACCATGACAGCACCAGCACACAAGTCACCTTGCCCAAACTCAAGCCAAACAATGGCGAAGAGGTTGAACACAGAGCAGACGGGCCACGTCAGAACCGTACCAAACAACTCGGAACGTAACAAAAACACCAAACCAAACCAAACAACGCACTCTCCACTCGTGGCGCCTGGGCAACTTTGGAGGAAGTGTTTTCTCGGGTTAGCTTTTGGGTTCGCGCGATCGGTATCGTAGAAGGTTCAAACTGAGGGGTTTGATTGCACATTTGTTGTTGGCACTTGGCTAGTATAATACTCCCTCCGTCCCGTAATATAACTAGTGTCAAAAACGCTCTTATATTATGGGGCGGAGGAAATCTCTACTACCTAAAAGAACCGTAAGGTTCCGTTTCCCATCTTACGTCGACGAACCCTTCGTCCAACTCCCCTTCTCTTCCGTCCGCCCGTCGTCCCACATCCACGCCTGGTTTCCTTCCTCTAACCGTTCCACCTGCCTTGCTTGGCTCGATCCCATCTCCTCCCTTCTCTCCTCCTTCTAGCCGCCATGCCTAACTCTCCCTCGCCTCGCTGGACTCAGATCCTGTGGCGCCTTGTCGAAGTGTAGAGCTACGAGACCCTCATCCGCCGGGGCGACCTCTCCGCCGTCTCCAGGTGCTTCTCCTCTTTCGACCTCTCGGCCGCGTTCCACGCCTGGCCGTCCTTCAACTGCCTGTGCATCCGGAAGGCCTTCGCCGCCGCGCTTCAACTGTCGAAGACTCCCTCAACATGTTGGCCCAGGGGTTCGGCTACCGTGCAGGGGACCTCAAGATGCCATCCTGGCGACCTACTTCGACATCGGAAAGCAGGGACACTGCAGCCTCGACGATGCGCACATGAACCTCGAGGTACTCGAGCAGTGCGCCCCGTGCTCATGCTGGAGTTCAGCTTCCCCGTTAGCGCGCAGCCCAGCACGGTAGGATCAACGACGATGAAGTCACCAGGTGCAAAGGGACGTGTCTTCCACGACGACTCCTCGTCCTGCTGTTGTTGTGGTTCTGAAGGTGAATGGCAGGTCATGCACGAGAACAATACAGGGAAGGTGGTGGCTGCTACGAGAGCGGCGACCTCAACTGACAGCCGTTGCACCTGGGAGTTCAACAAGATGACGAAGACGTTCAACAAGATGTAAAGATCCTCATGCACCTCGGAGTCAAGGTCAGATGAACCATCGAATGGGCCAGGCTAATTGATTCGGTCATCTGTACACAGAAACGGAAGTATCAATTTCATTCATTCATTCTACAATTCGATGGAAGTGCATGTAGAAATTTCGATG